>JAATLQ010026560.1:0-68910 GCA_013421005.1 Heliconius erato x Heliconius himera | reverse complement strand
CTTTTATACAGAAGTGATGTACGTAAATAAGCGAGAAATACTAACCTGTAAAAACAAAATTAGCTAAAACAAAATCCAGTTCGCCTGTGAAAAGATTTACATTATACTGTGAACGTGAATCTTGCAATATGATAAATAATGCACTAATCTAATTAATGATTGTGATTTTTTATCTGTGAACGCAATCTGCACTGTTTGTTTATAGTGGTAGTGTAAAGTGGTGTGAAAATAAATGAAACCGTCATCTTAATAAATGTACATAATATTCTTATATATAACCTAGAGGTCGTCGTAGTGCATCAGTATAAGCGTGCGATTGCAAACGTTACGGTTGTGGGTTCGATTTTCACGTTGACGGCGCTCAACACGCAATGTCTCGATTAAAAAGTGGGGGACGGAAGTGTCTTAATGACGACGGAATGTCTTAACACTAGGTTTCCAGGTTCCCTCTGCATACGAGTACACTACTAATAAAATATCCTTTTTTAATATTAGTCGTCGCTCGTGTGTTTGTGTGGAGTTTAAGATGTAAATGTAAAATGAAAAATCCTATCAGTTTCCTTTGGAAATTCAAGAAGTTGTTTTGCTCCCTTATACTCTGCCTGTCACTCACTCGGTAACGGAAGAGTTTTATATATATACATAGACGATAAATGCTAAAGAAAGTTTATTTGTTATCTTTTCACGAGGGAACGGTTTAACCGATAATCGTAAGTAATATTTTTATTGGTGCTTTCGTTTCCTCTTTAGAAAATGAAAACTACAACATTACACTGGTACAAAATTTACATTTTTTGTGTTGTTATGTGTGTTGTTAAGTGGCATATGTTAGTGTAGACATCTTGTGACACATTTCTCCTTGATTTTAAATGATTTAACATACTATAGAAAAAGGGCATGAGTCAAATGCCAGTAGTGGCGCAGGAGGACAATCGTGCGATTGTAAACGGGATAGGTTGTGGGTTCGATCCCACTCAAGAAAATGAAAATTTCAATACCTGGCTCTGATAATGATAATGAGTGGCGAAACTCAATATGCAATGCCTCAAGAATTAAGCGGAAAGTGGACAACGGAACTGTTTTAATGGGAACGGAGTATAGTAACACTAGGTTCCCAGGTTTCTTCTGCCTGTGTTATTTGCGCGATACAATGGGAAGCTAAAGAAAATGTAAGCAGGATGAGCATGAGAAAGCTCTACTATGAACTAGTAGTAGTATTGTTTATAATTCGACATAGCATATTCATTGGATTATTACAAATTATCAAAATGTTTAAGTTTTTTTTAAGCCTTTTTATATACCACCCCGTGGATTGCCACCTACAATAATTGCATATATTATGTCCATATAAGTTAGCTATCTGTGCTGTTATATATAGTATAGTATGTATATACTTATATAAATTCAGCTACATTAAAAACTCATGTGTTATTATATGTTAAGAAGGATTTAACAACTCTTTTTGTCAACAACTTCGTCCTGACTTCACGACACGTCCGTCACACATGGAAAAGTACAAAGTAATAACAATCGGTTTATCTCTTCAGTTTATTCTTCTTTATTCTTTACTATATTTTAGCTCCACACTGTATTTAGCACATAACAGGGCAGAAACTTCCTTTCCTCCACTTCCGCTCAAGTCTGGAGGCATTCTGGAGGCGTGTTGAGTGGTGGTTCTTAACGCCGCGCTTTGACTCGTTATAAAAGCGAAGAAATGAAAATATAAAAAAAAGAAAATCTTCCAGGTGGAATCGAATCCACAACCATTTACAGTCGCACGCTTGTGCCTCTGTACCACCACTGTTTTCAACAGACTGCACATTACATCACATATGCTCGTTTGTAGCCAGGTAGCCTTAGCGCCAGTGTTTCGTCTGCCTGGCGCCAGTCCAGATAGTCACTTGTTGCTAACAATATCACATCTCAATGATAGTGAAATGTCATAGATATGTATTTCACTATCATTAATTTGTGATATTTTTTGATAAAAAATAGTATTGAAATGGTTTTGTAATATATTTATATAGGTAAAGAGAGTCTAGTGACAAGTAACCACTCAATGAAAATAATTTGTTTTCTATCAGATCTATCGTAGTACTCATTCAGTTCAATTTAAACAACATTTATTTAGCAGCAGGTTCACGTTTTCCCTCTCATAATAGAGTGAGCATAATGAACTTAGTGTCAGAACACTCTGTTCTCTATATTTCGAGAAATTGTATGCCGATTAACGAAACTAAATATATTAAGTATTATCATTTCTTCGAGGAATCGAACCTATAACCGTCGCGCTACAAACGCTGTACCAATGCGCCAAAGCGGCCTCTTTATCTACATTTACATATCTATGAAGTAAATATAGTAAAACTAAATAAACTAAACATTTATTCAGCATTAAAGGTTATTCAGAATTGTGTATTTCTCATTACAGTCTCAGTCAAAGTGATTGACGGATCTCTCTCTAATAGCACATTATAGAATGTCATTACTTAGTAGTAATATAAACTTAGCACACAATAGCGTAAAGTGGTATTTAATTTTAAGTATTATCAAGTCTTTAGTTTTATCTTGTTAGTATAGAATATAGTGTAGGTTTGAGTCTCGAGTAAGGATACAATTTTTTTGGCTAAATATTAATAAAAACTATTAGCGGGAGACCTCGGTTGACCTTCGAAAACACAGTATCAAAGATATTGGAGGAAGGTCACGTAAAAAGCATGAGGACCCCCCGAGGGCAAGTAAAAAAGTTCAAAACAAAGATGCAGCCGACGAATAGCCTATATACATTAGTCGAAGCTACGTCAGTTTTATGTGAAACGTGTGAAAATTTCAGATTCTACATAGCGTCTCGTGCAGAGATCATCTGTCAGAAATGTCCAGGTAATAGTTTCACTGGTATGAGATCCTATAAGATATAAATTTCTTCGTTTTGAGTGTTATATTATCTTATTATATTTATTCTTTTAACATTTTAAAGTATTTTCATTTCAAAGCGCAGCGTTAAATTCCGGGACTCTATACTAAAGTCTCGAAAATTAAGTGAAAATGAGGAAAGGAGTCATAACACTAAGTTTTTTCTGTCTACCCTGCTGTACGGTGGTTCTATTTTTTAACAATCATATCATCATTTAATTTTCAAGGATTACATTTCTATAAAAAATATTTTGTACTCTTGTACATCTATAAATTAAACTCAACTTATCGATATGTGCTAATTTAATTTACCTTACTTGGTTCTGAATAATGATACTGAGCTTAATATAAAATGCCTTTTACTATAAACTATTATTATATAGTAGCCTTAGATCTTTAAGATCTACTTCCCTCGCATAATAATTTGGTACAACAATGACGAAATTGTATTTTTTTAAGTTAAATGCTTATGCAGAATATTTCTGACACTTCCATTGAGTCTCTTGTAATTTTTAAAATAGAATGCAAATACGTCATAGTTGCACCAAATACACGCTATAATACATTCACATTTTTTTATTTAAAAGAAAAATATGTGCCAATCCAACCAGAATTTAAAATTGGTGTTTACGCAAAAACCCACAATAAATAGCTTTTATACAGAAGTGATGTACGTAAATAAGCGAGAAATACTAACCTGTAAAAACAAAATTAGCTAAAACAAAATCCAGTTCGCCTGTGAAAAGATTTACATTATACTGTGAACGTGAATCTTGCAATATGATAAATAATGCACTAATCTAATTAATGATTGTGATTTTTTATCTGTGAACGCAATCTGCACTGTTTGTTTATAGTGGTAGTGTAAAGTGGTGTGAAAATAAATGAAACTGTCATCTTAATAAATGTACATAATATTCTTATATATAACCTAGAGGGCGTCGTGGTGCGTGCGATTGTAAACGGAACGGTTGTGGGTTTAATTTTTAATAGGCAATTATGCAATATTAAATATTTCCTTGCTATGGTAACAAAACAAAGCACAGCGTTGACGGCACTCAACACGCAATGCCTCGATTAAAAAGCGGGGAACGGAAGTATCTTGATGAGGACGGAGTGACTTAACACTAGGTTTCCAGGTTCCCTCTGCATACGACTACACTGCTAAAAAGTATCCGTATTATAATAAGTTCTTTGATTTTCACGATTATTACATAGTTCCTTATTATATAGTTGTCACTCGTATGTTTGTGTGGAGTTTAAGATGTAAAATGGAAATTCCTATCAGTTTCCTTTGGAAATTCGAGAAGTTGTTTTGCTCCCTTATACTCTGCCTATCACTCACTCGGTAACGGAAGAGTTTTATATATATACATAGACGATAAATGCTAAAGAAAGTTTATTTGTTATCTTTTCACGACGGAACGGTTTAACCGATAATCGTTATGTTTTTATATATATTCATGTTTTCTCTTTAGAAAATGAAAACTACAACATTACACTGGTACAAAATTTACATTTTTTTTTCATTACAATAAATACAAATTTCAATAAAAAAAAACAAAACAATAAAAAAATCATAACTAAATTTAATTCCACAAAGCATTAGTAAACGAAACCGTAACGTAGTATTGCGCGGAAAATAATATTTACTGTAGTATTCCCGGGCAAATCGTAAATCTGGGGTATGCCATGGCATGCAAATTTAGAGCTTGCAGGTAAATTGTGAGCTTTAGGAGAGCTTAAAAGCCCCGAAGACTCGTGTAATGAAGTAATATGCGCTTTGCAATTCATGTAGTCACCGTAACTTGGCCACACGGTGACGTTTGGTACCCAATTAGGGAACCTTGTCTGTGGCCTCGTTAACTTTTATTACTTTCAAGTGTTATAGAAAAAGTCATTTTTGGCATTGTCTTTTTTAGACTTTTAAGTTGTTAGATGAAATTGAGTTTCGTTTGAAATTGTTGTTGGTATTTTTTTTTTTTTGGATAAAAATAGTTATTTTTAAGAATTATTAAGTACAAAAAATTCATTGGAATAGTTTTTTTTTTAATAAAATTTGGCTCAACTTTTTTAACACAAGCACAAATTGAACGAAAGCTATTATTTTTAAAACTGTTTTTGTATATTATTGGACCATAAAGCAAAAAGGTGAACTTTCTTTCAAATTCACACTAATATTTTTGAAGTGGCTTCCCTAATCAAATCTCACGCTAGGTAGAAATCTGTTGAAGTAGAATTCAATCGAAGACTATCATGTTGTAAGCCATTCCACATCTATGAACATCGAAGATACTCTCTCAACCGAAACAACGGTTACTATAAAAAAATATCTCAATTCCTTTATCGTTCCAAACAAGACCCAAACGTCACCTTCGGCGGTTGTCTCTACAATTTTTTCTCTTATGTAGGCTGACGGTACTATCAAAGTTACAACAAAACTTGGCATACGAAAATGAACTCTAAGTTCTAAATTATAGGAACGTGTCTCCTTTAGCGTTTTTTAGAGATTTTTGACTTATATAATAGAAGAGACAGTCGTAACTATTTCAAGGTGGTATAATCAAGTTAATGAGATAGCTCTGTTTTCAGGATGTCTCATCTGATTCTTCAAAGTAAACTTGGCTGAAACTCGTCTTAATAAATTTGTGGAGAGCACGTCTTGACAAACTTGGTAACTTGTAGTTTCAGTTAGTTTTACACTAATATGACATTTTCTTACTTTATTAACTTTTAGTACTTATTAAATTAACTGAACGAGGCCGTCGTGGCGCAGCGGCTGAACATCTGGATGTAAACGTAACGGTTATAAGTTCGATCTTAGTCGGAGTGATTATTTAAGTTTCCTTGCTCTGGTATCAAGACAAAACGCGATATTGGGTTCCGCCACATAACACACAATGGCTTGAAAAATACCGCGATCCAAGGAGATACAAGTGTCATGACAGGTTTCCCTCTGCCTATTCATATGTGTTATACAGAGTGAAGCTAAAAATATTTAAATAATCCAGGTATACAAGGTATACAAGGTTCCCCATTGTGTACTATAAATGTTTGAACTGATATAGCAAATATTTATTCCAGTCTAATTAAGCCAAGTCGAGTATTTAGCAACGTAATGTGTACATACGTAGTGCTATAATTACTTAAACCTCTGAGCAATTCAGATTATTGTAGAATAAGATAAATAGATATATTTATTAAGACTACATTCAAACACTACCAGGGTGCAGTAGGACTGTAGTCAACTGTAATCTAATAGATGTTGATTCGATTTTCACTAGGATGGATGTGTGATGGATGGATTCATCACTGGGAACGGATGTGTCTCAGTGGGAACGGAGTGTTGAAACAATAGGTTCCCAGGTTCACTTTGCATACTTTGCTATGTGAAAGAGACAGCGTGAAGCTAAAAAAAATAGTTTACAGGTAATAAATGTAACAGACAGACAGAATTTCGCGTATCATTTTTATACCCAAATGAATGTGTTCAATATGTATCGAAACATACGGTGTTTCATTTATCTCTTATCTGGAAACAACAATGAGGATTTATATCATACAATATAATATAATTATGACTTCATCATGAAATACTGAAGATATATTTCACTGTGAACAATGGTTATGAATTCAAATTTATGTTGGAGTTGTATATTTTTTTTCAGCTTTCTCAGTAGAGAGATTGACGTTGACTTTGTATGTTAATTGGCGGGATTTAACTCCGCGCTTTGTACTATATTTAAAGTATAGTTGTTTTTTCTTTTCTTTCATACTCTTAATAAAAAATGGACAATTAAAGACAGTCAATGAAGAGAAAGTGTATGAGTATCATATTATACTTGCACATTTCATACAATCAATCAAAAAAAAACTAATAGAGGCCAATCGTGGCGCAACGGCACGAGGTGTGACTGCAAAAAACCGACTGGTTGTGGGTTCGATCCCCACTCGAGGAGATGAAATATTTACTTAAATTTATATTTCCATTTCTTCGCTCTGGTGTCGAGGTTAAGCGCGGCGTTGAGTTCTGCTACTCAACACGCAATGCCTCCCGAATTCGGCAGAAAGTGGGGAACGGAGTGTCTTAACACTAGGTTCCCTCTGCCTACCCTGCTGTGTACGGGATACAGCGTGAAGCTGATTTATTTGATTTTAATAATAATTATAAATATATTTTCAACATAATGAAGTCTCGCAGGATTATTTCAATTTCAGTGAACGACTGCAATCTCAGCAACATCAATCCAGATCCATTCTTATTGAAACTAAGATACAATACAATAACCCAGGCTTACTTTTAGACCAAACCTCGAGTGAAATATTTGCAGAAATTCTGAAACGTAGCCTGAATGGGGTACGATCGATAATTTAATTCTACAAAGCCGTATTATATTCGCTTTGATGAAAGAGTCCACGAATTTAATATAGGCGTGAAATTGTTAGGAATGAGGCGAGTTCTGCCTCAAATCACTGGCAATCGTGTTTGAAAATTACATAATCAATGATACATACGTTATGTTTTAATAAAAGTAAATTCCCTTGATAAGAATTATGTCTTATCAATACTAAGAATGCTTTTTTTCTTATTATGTTTATAGGTAGGCTTGATTGAGTTTGGGTCTGGTAGTGTGTCTTATTAAAATTGGATCACAAATTCGATTCCCATTCGAGATAGATATGTTAATGACAGTCAATAGTATAAAAGTAGGTATTATATGTAAATTTCAATGTGAATAGGAGTAAAAATTATTATTATGCATAAGCCATAGTATTGTATTTGATTTTTAGACTTAGACTTTGTGTTTAGAATCTAATACCGCTTTGCTAACAATTTTACAATGTTCAATAATACACTGTCTTCAGCGCTACAATTAAGAAATATAAAGAAATCCATAATTAAATATTAAATTTCATCATACAAATCGACTTATAAATCAAATATAAAAAAACATCTTTTCCAAATATGAAGTAACAAATTATGCAATGATACAAAAAAATAAATAAAAAATAATCCTTTGAACTCACAAACAATAATATTTGGAAGATATAAAAAAATCAGCATCGCGAAAGACCGGAAGCGAGGGGCTCAAACGGATGCGACGACAAACAACTTCTGGT
The DNA here is from genome assembly GCA_013421005.1 of Heliconius erato x Heliconius himera. NCBI lineage: Eukaryota > Metazoa > Arthropoda > Insecta > Lepidoptera > Nymphalidae > Heliconius > Heliconius erato x Heliconius himera. The sequence continues at coordinate 60,876 of JAATLQ010026560.1, read as the reverse complement.
GAACACTATTCATAGTATTCCATAAATATCGACGACATTATGCAGAAAATATTGCGATATCTTCGCGTAGTTGCGTTGATCTTAGTATATGCAATTTGTTGTGAGTTGTATGTTCGATCCTACTCGGGGGATAAAATTATTTAAAATTTCCATTTTTGCGCCTTAGTTTAGCAAGACAAAGCGCGGCGTTAAATTCCGCCACTCAGTAATATCTTGAAAATTCGGCAGAGAGTGGCAGACAGAGTGCCTTGACAATAGGTACCTCCATCTACCCTGCCTGTTATATGCGATGTACAGCGTGATGCTAAAATAAAAAGAAAAAATAATAACTTAATATTAAAAGGTAGGTATTTTAAGTTTATCGCTAGGCAAAAAAAAAATAGGTCTACAGAACCGAACCCAGAACCTTAAACAATAAATTTTAACCTAGGCATGCACATACATGCTATCAAGCGATCAATCTGTCATTGAATCAATCGCGACCTTTCTCTGATTTAATGAGGGGCCGTCTGATGAAGACGCGTAACAGTCAAACATTTTGATATACGCAGTAAATCTTCGAACTGATTGACAGTGAAGAGCGTACGAGCGAATAAAATAAATGCTAAAATAAAAAAAAAAACCTTTAGGCGATTCAGTTAGTTTTTATCCATTATAGCAAGGTAAAAAGAGGCAATCTAGTGTCAAGACACTCTATTCTCCACTCTCTCTAGTTATTGTGTGTAGAGTAGCGGAATCAACTTTCCGTCAATTTTCAAGACAATTCGTGCTAAGTCGCGGATAGTAAGGCCAATTGTTTTTTTTTTTGAAAACGCGAAGTAATGAAAATAATTAATCTGCGAGTGGGACTCGAACTCGCAACCGTCGCGCTTACACTCCGACTCTGTGCTACTACTCTACGAATTTCTCAATAATATTTAACAAAATAATATATAATTCGATCCAGTTCACTGCACTGTTGCATCGCGTCTGTCATTGTAATTGGTAATACGACGACGCGTCGCCTGTTGACTCGTTTATAGGGTTTATCTCTATAGAGGTATATTTTATATAATGAATTGATATTTTGTAACGATTGACAACAAAATGTTTAGGATTATTTTGAAATAATACAATAGAAAGCCATAGTGGGTCAGTAGGATGCCATCTGACGTGGTTGTGAGTTCGTTGTCAATGGGTAAATGAATTGCTTTTATTTTCCGCTTCGAAAAAGATAAAACATATAAAAAATATCGCTAAATGTTACCTATTTAAAAATATGATAGACGAAAAATGAAGAATTATTTTTTTTGAAATTTTGAAAAGTACAGAACGGGACAATACTTGGATATTAAATATTTTTATTAAATGTTATTATTGCTAAAAGTAAACATTTAATAGGCTACTTGATTTAAAAAAAAACAGTTTTTTTCTTGATATCAGGGTAAGCAAAGGAAACCTGTTACCTGTTAAGACACTCCGCGCCTCACTTTCCGGTCTTTCCGAATGGCAGAATGCAACACCGTGTGTTGCTCACCAGAGCGAGGAAATAAAATAAAATTAAATTAAGAATATAAACGAAAAACATTACCCGTTTAAACTTTATACTTTTACAATAACAGATTTATTTGGTAGCGCAAACGTAAATAACGATTCGTTTTAAGCACTTGCAATTAACAGTGAATGCGAAACTAAAGGAACATGAAATCTTTAATTACATTAAAATAACGCTTATTTGTTTTCAATCGGACTGAGAAATGTTAAGTAGTAAATATTGACTTTATACAAATTGAAAGTATTTTAAGGCAGTCTTGGCGCAGCGGTACAGGGTCTGACGATGAACGCGGTTGTGGGTTCAATTCCCACACGGATTAATGAATTATTTTAATTTCCTCGTTCTAATAGCAAAACAAAGCATGGCCGCCGATCAGCACACAATGTCTTTAAAATTATGGGGAACATAGTGTCATAACACTTTGTTTCCTTTATTTAGCCTGCTATAAAACTAAATGCATGGCTCTGTGTAAAGATTATTTGGTATTAAAGAGCCGGTTGTATCAAAGCGGGATGGCATCTCTTTACAAGCGTGATAGTCGTGGAATCGATTCCCATTCGTGGCAATGATTATATTTAAGTTCTGAGCTCCCAAGCAATACGCAAATTCTTGTATTCCTAGTTAAGCGGAACAAAAGCGTGGAGCTATAGAAAAAAAAAGAAAATATTAAAAGCTATTACTTGTTCGCTCGGAACCGAGCTTTAACTAATGAGAAGAAATTTGAGCTGTAACACTTCTGTCGAGTGAGTGCAGTCGTTTTGTAATTGTCTGAACGTTTTCTGTATTTATTTATATTATTCTTCTGTCTCTTACTTTATATTTCTTTATGAGTCAGCTTACTTTAAGATTTATGTTTGGTTTTAAATATTAATATACTGTTGATAGAGCTTTCAATAAGCTCTCTTTATATAAAACTAGCTATTTCATGTGATTTTGCCTACATTTTCAAATTAAAATACTAAAAAATTGTGTATTATTATACATATTACATTTCAGTTACAGGAGTACCTTTGACCGCAGGTACGGTGGGTTACATCGAAACGATTAAGGTCAGTAATTCTATAGCCATGGTCGGTAAAGGGGCGTTCTAATAGACTCATAGAATAGAAAAGAGACTTGTTCAATTCAAAATAGTAGTTACTGAGATGAGCGCGTTTAATCAAAGAAATTCACCAGTTTTATATTAGTTTAACTATATATATTTTAGTAGGAACTCCGTTCCCCCCTTTCTATTCAATTTTCGAGACATTGCGTGTAAAGTCACAAAATTTAACGCCAACCTTTTGTATTCTAACCAGAGCGAAGAAATAAGTAAAAATTGACCCACAACCACCGCGTTTACAATCAGACGGTGCCACTGCGCCATGATAGCCTCCAATTAAATTAATTATTAAATAAATCAACTTCACGCTGTATCCCGCATACAGCAGGGGGGAGGGGGGGAGGGGGCAGAGGGAACATAGTGTTAAGACACTCCGTTCCCCACTTTCTGCCGAATTCTGGAGACATTGCATGTTGACTGGCAGAACTCAACGCCGCGCTTTGCCTCGACACCAGAGCGAAGAAATGGAAATATAAATTAAGTAAATATTTCATCTCCTCGAATGGGGATCGAACCCGCAACCAGTCGGTTTTACAGTCACACTTTGTGCCCCTGCGCCACGACTGGCCTCCAATTTTACAAGTAATAAAACCAATGAAATCCGAAATATAAGCAAAATATATAAAAACATCGGCCCAATAATAAAAGAAATGTAGGGTATATCGAAAAAGTTTAATTTATTAAAAAAGAACGTCATTCGCACATATTCGCATATACATGCACTGCACACGATATTTCCATTTTTCATCTTTCATTATAATAGCTATAAATAAATTTTATGCCGGAATACTTTGTATACTGTATCGATATAAGTAAAAAAGTGGTGGTTCAATCGTTTGTACGGTAGTATCCAGTTCAGTTTCCGTGTGTGTCTTATATTCGTAATCATGATGTCATAATAAATTTAATTAAAATTTAAATTAATCTTTTGTTGTAGCCGATGGCACAAGGATGTGACTGTAATGACGACGGTTTGGGTTCGGTTCCCACTTGGGGTGATGAAATATTTAATATTCTTATATGATGGAAGCTCTGGTAAATAACGCTGTATCCTGCACTAAGCAGGATAGGCAGAGGGAACCTGGGAATCTATCGTTTAGACACTCCGTTAAACGGAAATGTCTATTTCTGTTTCTCTCTTTTCGCTGAACTCTCAAAAAATATTTAACAAATTGCTCTATGCAAACGTTATTGTTTACATAATATCAGTAACCTAAAGTGGGTTTCACCAATCAAAACGCAACGCAACGAAATTTGGCGAAAAGTGAGGAACGAAAGTGTCTTAATGGTAACGGCGTATATTAACGAAAAAAAAATCAGTAACCCATAAGAAAATATTTGCCTTTTTTATATTATATCATCACGTATTTAGCAATAAGAGTTCTTTTTCCAGCACAGCGATGCATCAATTAATTTTCATCTACAGATTCATTTCGTCCTCCATTCGCACAGACAGAGTTGAATAGCTCCGGCTGGTTATAAAAAATGTATGTGTATTTATTTTTTTTTTATTCAGTTTATGCCACATAAAAAAAACTGTTAAGTCACAATTTTTATATTATATTTATAATACTGCCAGCTCAGTGGCGGAATTCAACGCAATGCTTTATCTTGTTAGTAGATCAAGTTTTTTTTTAAAGCAAGCAAATGGAAATAGTTCATTCCAACGAGTAAAAATTGAACTTACAACCGTCACGTTTGCAGTGGTTGTGCCGCTGCGCCACGACGGTCTCTATGTAGAATATTAAAAACGTCAACGTTCTTTATGATATACGTATCACTAGCAACTAACAATACCTTTATATTTATGTTAGCTTCACGCTGTATTCTGCATATAGCAGAGTACACAAAGGAAACTTGGGAACCTAGTATGAAGACATTGCGTACCTCATTTTTCACGGAATTCAGGAGGCATTGGTGTTGAGCCCAGAAGGTACTTTGGCTTACTACCTTTACGAGGAAATGAAAATATTAAATATTTCACATCTTATAGAAAAATAAACAAAACTAATAAACAATTTATTTAATAAACTAAAATAATTTAAATTATATTATGTCCATATATCTTAATAACAATGGAAACATATCGTTAACAGACAGCGCGTGGTCACAGCTCTAACCGTACCTTCAATAAGCTTTAGCAATTTGAATATGTATTGATAATGAAGCACTAGGGTCGCTGTATCATGAATATAGCAGGGTTGGCAAAGTTAACATCTATTAGCTAAGACACTCGCCGTCCAATTTTCGATACATATCGTGTTGAGTCCGCCACTCAACACAATCTGTCTCGAAAAATATCAACGCTGCACATTTTTATTGTTACCAGAGCGAAGAACTAAATATAATTCAACCTCTAAGAAGAAATCAAACCTACAACCGTCTTATTTATAGAAAGACGCCACGACGACCTCGTATACCACACCTATATTATTAAGACACGCCCCGGAGTGAACAGTCAAGTTAAAAAGCTTGAAACGCACAAATTGTAATTTACATGAACCATTTCGATTGGCAATTTCTACCACCAAACAAAATAATAACCTAATAGTCTAGTGAAGGCTGGAAGTAACCTAACTTTATAGCCAATAGTAAATTTGAAAAATAGAGTCAGCTTCACGCTGTATCCCGCACACAGTAGAGTAGGCAGAGGGAGCGTGGTGTTAAGATACACCGGTACCCACTTTCCGCTAAGTTCTGGTGGCATTGCGTATTGAGTGGCGGAACTCAACGCCGCGCTTTGCACCAACCCCAGAGTGAAGAAATGAAAATATAAATAAACTAGTGGACGCGCGCGGCTTCGCCCGCTTATTTGCACCCTTAGGGGTGAATTCTAAAAAAACTATGAAAGACGTGTTCAATAAAATATTTTTAACAGTCTAAATTAAATTTTTTATAAAAATCGGTGGCGATTTAGAGATTTTTCCATACAAACTTTCAACCCCTTATTTGCACCCTCAGGGGGTGAATTCTCAAAAACCATGAAAGACGTGTCCAATGAAATGTTTTTAATAGTCTGAATTTTAAATTTTATAAAATTCGGTGCCAATTTAAAAAAAAATCATACAAACATTCAACCCCTATTTCATCCCTTTAGCGTTAAAATTTTTCAAAATCCCTTCTTAGTGGATGTCCAGATTACGAAAATAAACATCTGTCCAAATTTCACGTTTCTACGCACAGCGGTTACGGCTGTGCGTGCGTCTTACCTCAGTCAGTCAGGTACATGTCCTTTTATATATTTCACTTCCTCGAGTGGGGATCGAACCCACAACCAGTCGATTTTACAATCACACTTTTTACCTCTGCCCCACGACTGGCCTCAAATATACGTATAAAGGCAAATATAATAAAGCATATAAGTGAAAAATTATCGAGTGAAATTTAGAGTTTAAATTTTATCTTTCGTCGATGAATTCGAGAACGACGCATTACTTAACATTTAACTTGGCTCTCATTTCACATTTGTGTTTTGACGGGATACATACATATATAACAAATAAAACTAAACATAACTACATCACAAGTAACTTTTATATACTACCTACCAAGTCTATAACATTATTTACATCAGCTCGTCTAAATCCTAAGTCTGGACAAGGATTTGTGAGCGAAAAACTTTATCCATTAAGAGTGGTCGGTCATTACTTACACCCAGATTGTTTACTTATTTCGTACTTAGATTCATGTGTCTTTGTTAAGCCACCAGGAGTCTTTGGGGTTTAGATTAACTTGTATGTTGGCGCAGAAATATTTATGCATCTATATTAATTAAAAAAATTAAGGCTAGTCGTGGAAATGTTTAAAAATAATTCCTCGACCCCGGTATGGAGTATAGGTGCGGAATTTAACGCCGCGCGCTTTGCCTCGTTACTCTGGTAACGAGGCAAAAGGCGAGGAATAGAAAATATAAAATATTTCACTTCCACGAATGGGAATCGAAGCCACAATTTGTCAATACTAACTAGCCTGAATTAGTATTTAAATATCAATTTATCGTCACCAGTTTAAAACATTTATTCTAAAATAACCTTAATCTTTGCTCTTTGAACTCGTATTCAATTCTACATGAAATAATATTAGCATACGCTCATACAGGCAGCGTAATGTACAGTTCGCTGAACAGGAAGATGGAAACTTTTCTGGAATCATGAAAATAAACCAATCCTCGGTTGAGTATATTTGGATCAAGTACTCGGGAAGGATTATGTTTGAAAGTAATGTATGTATGTATACCTAAATATATATTATTATAGCTAGATCTTTCCAGATTTCGTACATATAGTACAAAATGTATTATTCAATGTGGTATTTTTGTTAATATTGCGAAAGAAATATTTATTTAAATGTGTTTAGCTATATCCTCTATCCTTTAAAAATAGCATTTTTTTTAAGTAGTCTTGTTATAGAACACTTTTACCAGTTCCACTTATATCACAACCAATGCATTAAACAATATGTTTAATCAGAATATTGAATAGTAGTGTAGGAACAATACGCCCGCATATGCCTTTGACAAATGCCCTCGAAGTTAAACACTATTGTGTAAAGCAAGTAAATAAAAATTAACATTTCAATAATATAAGCTGGTTAAGTGGAAAATTTGGCGACAGACAGTTAAACTATTGCGATTAGGCACGATTGTTATGGGTTCGATCCTTATTCTGGGGTTCAACATTTCGTTTATCCACTGTCTGCCGAATATTTCTTTTTTTTGTCCGACAACGATACATTGTGAACCTACTTTTACATCCTAGCAATTTCACTATTACTTTATTTATCTCTTTTCCCATTCTTTCATCACTCACTCTTATGAGTCTAAGCCACCTGCGCACGTCCTCCTTTACGTTAATTATTATAAAATATCCACAAACAAAGAAAATATATTTTTGAGTTCATAGTAGTCTTTATCTAAAAAAAAAAAGAATTTGCCAATATAACTAATCCTATTAATAATTACTAAATTAAACTAATTAATTTATTAATTGCTGCAGAACGAAAAATTGGGAAATGAGTAATATTATCTTCATCTATATTTGTGTTTTCCTTGTGCTGAGTGTCAAGTTTCTTTCTGTTTTTAAAATTAACATTTATTAATTAAAAATCGTCAATCGTATCGTTCCGAGGTTCCATTGTCAATGTTACCCGAACAATCAAAGTTACCCAGATTGTCTGTAATAAATTAATTAAACACAAATATATAGGTATCGTGGTGGTACGTGGCACAACACACAGGATGTGACTGTAAACGCGACGGTTGTGGGTCCGATTCCCATTCGGAGGAGTGGAATGTTTATTTCCTATGTTTATTTCCGCGACGTTGTCTAGAAAATCCTCGAGCACTCAGCGGACAGCAGGGCACGGAAGTGTCTTAATGGTAACGAAGTATCTTTTTCCTATGTTCCCTCTGTCTACCCTGTTATGTGCGGGATACAACGTTAAACTACTAAAACCTTCACAGATAAAAACTGGTAATACCAGCCAGACCACCAGTGCCACAAAATAAAAACAAACCTTCCAAGCTCAGGTGTAAGACGATTCGGAAGTACAAAGTATAAGTAATGAAGTAAAGTTGAATACCAACTGTAATTACAAACATCTTAATATAATGAATGGTTGAGATTAATTCCAAGACACATCCTCAATTTATGGTCAACACTGACATGGCTGTAGTGAGGGGACAAGATGTCAGTGTAGGATAATTTAAGTAATAAATCTTAACGTCAACGTGAAGCAGTTGAGATATGACTTATTAATAGTGATTGCAGTAGATCTAAGCTTCACTCATACAAATATTTTATATATGTACATAAGGCACGACAAAATGCAGTGGTGAGTTCCGCCACTAAACATGCAGTGTCTCGAAAATCGGGCACTGAGTGTTTTAACATAAGGTTCTTTGCCTACCCTACTGTATGTGGGGGACGTACAAAACTGAAAATATATAATAATATTTTTTTGATTCTTGCTATGTGCGGAATTCACCGTGTTTAATACTAGGAGAGACACTTCGCTCTCATTAAGAAACTTCCGTTCCCAATTTTTCGCTGAATTATGGAGTCATTACATGTTGAGTGGCAAAACTCAACGCCGCGTTTGCCTCGTTTTCATAGCGAGTGAATTAAAACATTAAATACTTCATTCCCCGAACAAGGATCGTACCTATAACCGTAATGATAACAGACACCCGCTTCTGCCTCTGGGCCACGACGATCTCCAATACCAGTCTAATAATATTTAAGTCACATTATCAAAAAAATACGTGTAAAAACTTTCTCAATTCACAAGCCCAACACAATCGCAATACTAACAAAATTAACCAAAACCATTTTGTATAATGTAAATTTTTGTTTTGCTCTCAAATTTCTTTTCATGCCGTCTACAACTTTTAATTGCTGTCCTGATATTAAGTTGCTTTGGGCTTCGTCGTTTTGTTTCGTGCATTACCAAAGTTTGAGCAGATCTTATTCATTTTTTAATGCTATTTTTATGTTGTTTTTGATAGTAAAATTACCTTACAACCATTTTGAATATAGTTGGTATTGTTTTTTAAAAATAGTTAGTTAATATTCTTAATATAATTAAAATTAAATTAAATTAGCTTCACGCTGTATCCTGCACACAGCAGGGTAGGCAGAGGGAACCTAGTGTTAAGACACCTCGATCCCCACTTTCTGCCGAATTCTGGAGGCATTGCGTGTTGAGTGGCAGAATTCAACGCCGCGCTTAACCTCGACACCAGAGCGAGGAAATGGAAATATAAATTTAAGTAAATATTTCATCTCCTCGAGTGGGGATCGAACCCACAACCAGTCGGTTTTGCAGTCACACCTCGTGCCGCTGCGCCACGACCGGCCTCGATATAATATTTACGACCGGCCTTAATATAATATTTCTACAATATTCATAAGGGAAACGTTACCATTACTTAGTCTGTGTAGCAATAGATATATGCATCTAGGTTTTTATATGCACAGTGCCAGTAAGCTAAAATATAATTTAAGAATATTTTTTTTTCAACATTGTAAATTGCAAATAAATTTGAGAAAATTAAATATTTTTTTATAAACTGTCCCGTTTTACCACGTATACCTTACTCGAATACGTGTGTCGGGGAATGCAAATTCCGAAATGTTGAATGGGAAATGAAAATAATTTATTCAGTCCAATGGAGATAGAACCCAATAACATCACACTAATATATAGCTTAGCTATACCTTGAGGATGTCGTCGTCGTCGTCGCTGTGGGTTCGATTCCCACTTGGTGGAATTAAATATTCAATATTTTTATTCTTCACTCTCGTAACGAGGCAAAGTGCGGCGTTGAGTTCCGCAGCTCAACAAAGTCAAGAAATCAGCATTAGCACTTGATTCTTAGGTTATCTCTATCTACACTGTGGGATACAGTGTAAATCTAAGAAACCTGTGTATAATTAAAAAAAATAAAGAAATATATTTGTTTTGATAAAAATATCCACAATAAGTGGCCACGATATCTAACTTCTTATACATTCTCGCCAAGACTTAAACTTTTAACCCGACTTAAGCACGTGATACTTGATCTTTGTGAGTCAATTGAGTCCATGTTGTACACGTTTTACCTCGTTGTCAGCCTACTTTTGCTTTGCTTTTTAACGCTTTATGACAAAAATGAGTATTATAAGTTTACTGCTATTTTTTATTGTATAAATCAGATCTAATAGTATGTCTATATCATTGTTACTGTCTTACAAGACCATCGTGGAAATTTCTTTTTTTTTCAGTCTCACGCTGTATCTCACATGTAGCAGGGTAGGTAGAAAGACCCTTATGTCAAGACACTCCCCATTTTCAGGTGATTTTGCTTTTTTTGAGGCATTGCTTGTTGAACGCCAAAATGCCTTTAAAATAAATATTTAAATATAGTCACGTACACGAGCGGCTTAATTGGGCGGGAAACAGGAAACGGTATGTCTAAATACTTTTACTCTAGTTAGTATAGGAGAAAAATCACTTATTCGTCTCATAGTATATGTTCATGGTTGACATAAATATATTATATTTCATATAGATCCTTTTAAGAGAATAACGTACAGATTTTCTTAGCTTGGACTCGATCCATCATTCCGCAGCTACGTCTAAAAGGCCATGTCAACGGAACCCTAGCGAAATGTGAATAGATATTGCTCGAAAGCATTCGAGTAAAGTTCTTTTGTTTCCCCGCTTGGAAGTAGTTTACATTCTTCCAAATTGTTGAATAGTGGAACTATTTTCGGTGGGTATGAACGATTTTAGAAATTTACGGCGCTTTTGGAGACTGGAACTGCTATGTTGGATTACATAATGGACGAGTACCCACAATTTCTCGATATTTTTCTAAAATTATATAAAATTAAATTAGCTTTACGCACACAGCATGGTAGGCATGGAGGAATCCTAGTGTAAAGACACTTCTTTTCCCATTTTCCATACAGTCATACTTTGTGACCCTACGCCACGACTGGCCTCAAAATTATATGAGTGAGAAAATTATATGAGTTTCTTAATTTATATTAAGACAAATGACGACGAAAGTAGTGGTAGTAAAAATAGTTTCATATCAATATATTTTTGTAGTTGAAATACGCAGTAATATTTATTAATCAATTAATTACTTTTAACGACAGAATAATTTTAATACCTTGCAACTGATTTCATTCCAATCACACATCCATCCCCTTATCACTTGATGCAATTTTATCAGCATCATTTATTTGGCCAAAATTCACGTTAATAACAGACAGTACATTAATATAATAGGTACCATTACGACGTTTCATATAATATTTAACAATATAACCACTGTCTTCTAAAGCTTGAAGGTGAATGGCGAAATTGCCTTAATTTTGTATCGTGGGCTCAAACGACTGCGTGAAACAATGAACATGACTTAGCAATGCGAACAATAGAATAGAATAGAATACAATTTTACATTTTATCTCCGACTTGATAAGTGATATGTAGTGCATAATATATTACAATTTCTTTTTAAATGACGCTCGTATAACACTAGTCGTATCCCAAGGTCTTTTAAAAAGTATAAAATTTTTTTTTAGATGGATTTTTGTAGCTGAATTGTATATGAGGAAGTTTTTATTGATAACGACAAATTGTCATATATCACCGGTTCAATTATTAATTTAATTAGAATTATTCTGAGGACTTTTCTTGCAATGATTTAATCAAATAAATAGTTCTTTAACCAACGTCTAAATAAATCAGAAGATGGGTGTGCAGATGAATCCTTTGCTCTGATGACATCTGTATGGACTAAACTTAGATGTTACTGTTGTTATAGCATTCTGTCGTTACGAGGAGTCATAAACTTGCATAAATAATCGTTAAGTCACCGGTCTTATTACCGAGTCTCAGTTGTTTCTTATAAATAATGCACGGGTGCAGCTAGCATTACTAAAAATATTATAAGAAACGAATTATAAGAAAAAGTAAGAAAAATATGAATACAATAACTTAAAATTAATATATAGATCCAATATTTAAATAACTGGGAACCTAGTGCTGAACACTAGGTTCCCAGGGTTCATTTACAGATGTTTTTCAAAAGTACATAAGTACATACCATAACAATATGTTATTAAAATATAATAATATAATTCTTGCAAAGTAAACAAATCAACAAAGTATACTAATAAAGTAAATACTTCTAATACTAATATAATAAAATACTAATATAATAAAGCTGCAGGATTTCTTTATATTTGAACGCGCTAACCTCATGAACTACTTGACTTATTACTGGTAATTTTATCGAGGACTGCTATAGGTTATATCGGCGACTTTTACCAATACGACGTTATCTAATATTCGGTGTTATCTTGAGACACTTAAGGTGTGTCATACAAAAACCGTTAGTTATTTCCATCAGATCATGCGGGCGAAGCCGCAAGAAAAAGCTAGCAACTAATACTTGTTATTTCTCGCTTTAAACGATGTAATTTGCAAAACCTTAGATAGGATAAACGAGGAATATTACTGACTTATACATAATCCCGTATTCCGCAACCGTTGTTATATTGCCTATACGTGATATATGGTGGATTTCCTCGTAGCTTGTTTAAGTTGAGAAAATTATGATATATCGCAACGGAAATCGAACGTATTACTTTTGGTTCGGTTAGTTACAATCATTATACAATAGAGCGCTCTATGCATTTTATAAGCCCAATTGTATATTATTGAAACAAAAAAGATTATATAACAAATAGAATTAGGCTGTAAAAAAATATAGGGAGGGCCTAGGATAGCGTCTTATTATGTGTACTGGTTCAATGCCCAGAAAATGCAGCAATAAGTTTCGACACTAAACACACACATCTCATATATAGACAATAAGTGAAGAAAGGGGTATATTAACATTACCTATCCTGTTACGTGGGTAAACGCGTGCTGCAAATATACCAAAGAATTATTGTTTTTGTTTAGCACCACGCTGTAGGCAGAATGTACCCGGGAACCTAGGATAGTGTAAGACACTCCATTTCCATTAAGACACTATCGTTCTCCAATTTCCGTCGAATTCTGAAGTAATTCATTTTCCCGAATGGTCATTCGACCCACAACACTGCCTCTCTCCCACGACAAGCCTCAAAAAACAAATTATTAAAGAAAATATAGACAACCCCTCACAGTCACAATTAACACACACTCAATAAATACTAATTAATTTTAACGTCATTTACCAGCAGCTACCACTAATCGTCATCACATTAACTCCAAAGGTAATTTCGGGCAGTATGTTAAACTGTCCCGCCTCTAACATACCTTAGAGACGTATTCGACTCAAGGGGATCGTAGGTCGCGTAGCAAATTCACTGTACACGGGCTGTCTACAGTAGTTTATATAAGTGTGTTCACCTTTTGGTTCACGTGGGACTGGTAATGTACGTGTTTTCTTGTATTAGACATAAGTTAATAGAGAAGGTAGCGATAGAAATTATATAAATTATGTACATATTTGATGTTTTATTTTTATTTATGTCTAATAATAAAATGTTTGATAATATTTTCTGTTTGTAAAGCTAGTCGTGTAAAGAAGAAAATAATACATATATGCTACACGATGATAATGCTATAACTTTTTTGATTTCAGGTTTAAATGAAAAAAGATCTAAAAAAATATTTTTGTTTTTTCTTTCATATATTTATGCGTATTTTGAAATTTGCCAGTAAAAAAATATGAAAAGTTTTAAATTTAATGCTTACTTCGTGTAACATTTGCACGGCGTAAGGCTGTGCAGCTATCGTTCTGGACCAGGATTACAATTTCAACACACTATACATATATCTTTTCTCACTTTCATCAAATATCTTAGTTTTTTCACTATCATTATTTTTATATTACTTATAAATTTTGTAATAAATAATATTATTAATGTTATTTTCACGCTTTATATTCCAGTGTCAAGGCATTCTTTTCTCTACTTTTCCTCTGAATTCAAGATATTTTTATCTACCATATTAAGTTCGCTAAATGTAGAAATCACAATTAGATTGTATTATTTTTAACTTCACACTCTATCCCCCATACATAGCGTAGGTAGAGGGAACCTGAGTTCGTACTCGTAGTGTTGAGGCACTTCCTAGAACCATCGCGTTTACAGTTACACCTTTGTGCCACACCAGGCCAACGGTGAACGGTGATTAACAAGAAGGCGTGAAGAAAAGTAAGATTGAATTAATAAAAAAAACAACTTCACGCTTTTTCCCGCATAGCAGGATAGGCAGAACTCAACACCACGCTTTGTCTATCAGAGCTGGGAAATGAAAAGAAATTATGTACATTAATCCCTCCGAGTAGAAATATACATATCATTTGATAATTATATTTACATTTGTTTACGTTTTTGAGCCTCCAATAAAGCTTACTGAAGCGAATGTCTTAAAATAAAGGCACTCTTACGTGAAGTGCCCTTGGTGTTCATCTTTGATAAATTAAGCATTTATTGAAAGTCGATACTATTATTGTATATTTTTTTAAAAGATCGATTTCTTAAACAGACGTACTCGACACGTATTCGACATTCGACGAACGTATTCGACAATACGAAATGTTATAATCGACGACATGTTATCAGTGTTTATCTTAAAGGAAATGATGCATTATCATAAAGCTTCATTTACTTTGAAACAACATTACTGCAAAACATATTTTTATGTAAATTTAATGTAAATATAAAATCAATCATTTAATAACTTATTAGTTTATCAAATGAAAGTTCAGCTTCATATTTCATTTGCAATTACAGTAGTTGGAAGCTACATACAATGTGAACGAGGATACTATTGTTTAATACCTCCACAGAACAATAAATACATAGCAGCAATGCTTTTGCTGATTATTTTATTTTAATGATTGAAATTGATGTAAACAAAACAGGTATTGAGGGTACTAAAGCAAGATTGAATGTTCTATTCACATTGCAACAGGAAGAATTTAAATTGTATGAGAAATAAATAATTTGTGGGTATAGATTCGAATTATTTGACGTAACACTATTATTTCAAATCAATAAAGATGTTGTATTGGTTGATATATTAGTATGCTGACTAAGCAAGGTCTGTAAATAGGAGGAAAGTATAGATCTTTAACACACAGAAGAAGAAACTATTTAATATTGTCATTTTTCTCGCTACAACACAACAAGCAATTTCTCAAGAATTTAGCGTATAATGGAGAGCGGCAATGTCTTATTAGGGAACGGAGTATTTTACACTACGTTTTTAAGTTCCATCTGGGTACTTTGTTAAGTTTTCACTGCCTCAGCTCCTCACTGTATGTTCGTCAGTTAACTATTTATTATGTATCAACATACAACCTTTTTTTTTCAACTTCACGTAGCAGGAAATGCAGAAGCAAATGCAGGATGGAACCTGTCATTAAGACACTCCGTTCTCCACTTTATGCTGATTTTTCGAAGCATTGAGTGTTGTGTGGAGGCACTGAAAGCCGCGCTTTTCCTTTGGTACTAGGGCAAAGAAATGAAAACATTAAAATGTTTAATGTCCTCGACTGGAAATCTAACCCACAATTTGTCTCGTTTACAGTCACATGCTTGTGCCCCATAACTGGCGTCTTAATATAATATTTCTATAAGTACGTGTATTTGATATGTAAAAAATTAATTAAGCAATATATTTTGTTGTAGTACAATATATTATTATGGACCACTCCTTTTGAAACTGGATGCTATTAAGGAGTCTTTTGATTCAAAGAAATTCGATTCTGACTCAATTTTCTTAAAAAATTCCAGATTTTTCAAACAAATAATGAGCCTTTCATTAAATTCGAGGTGTGACAGTACATTGTAAAGTAGTGCCATCATAGCGTAGTGGAATTGCCATTTACGAGTTCAAATTTCACACGGGCGAATGCTTCAATTTTAATTATTTACTTTTTTCAACCTTTACATCACCAGCTAAACGCCAAAAAATAACGGTGTTCAGTTCTGTAATTTAACATGCAATGTTTGGAGATTGAGTATAAATGTAGAATATCTTTCCAGCAGGATAATAAGAACTTACATACAGCAATATGCGGAGAGCAAAAAAAAATAGTGAAGAACCAAATAATACAATATTTCATGAAATTTTGCTACAATGTTATCATAACCTCTACATAAGCTATATATTTGTATATTGTATTACAAAAATCATGTATTACCATGAATTCGTAAATAATATGGATATATTGAATTACTCGATGTCAGTAAATCGTATTTAACTGCGATGTTTTCCGGCAACCTGTACTATCATTTTATATTACCATGTTTCGGACTATCGGAAGTAATGATTAAAAATGATAACACATATCATGTAGCATTATGTAATATAGTGTTGGTAATAATTTTGTAGCAATAGAGGTGAACTGGTTTAACTGTTACCACATACTGTCATGGTTGTGGGTTCGATTACGAAACTATCTTTCAATTTTGGCTAGAATTGAGAGAATGATAATATATATATATATATTTTCAATTTTCCCATTTTGGTATGAAAAATCACGGCGTTTAGTTTTAATATAGAATTTGCGTAGAAAGTGGAGAATGTGGTGGTGTAGCGACACTAAGACAATATCTAAATACAAGTGCAATATATCTTAAATGATATAGCAAAAAAAGCTTAATTCAGCTTTAAAGTTTTGGCGAATGTATTATTGGTTTAAAAAGTGTAACAGATCCAATAAATTGTTTCAAAAACCAGAATCGTTGGTTATTATTTGTACTTATACATAGATACGTAAATTAAGGAATAATTTTCGATGAAAAACAAAATGGAAGTTGTTGGGACTGTTCGTAACTAATTGTTGAATGCTTATGTTTGGCTTTTGTTTACAATATGAATAGAAGATATTACAAAACAATTAGTACCTTACGCTTTTCACCAGAAAATAAGTCTATATTACTTAAAGTTACTGTGTTTATATTTATTTTTAATAGTTACCTGTTGTTATTCCGCAACATATTATAATGCAACCAGGCCAATGGTGGCGCAGCGGCACAAAGTGTGACTGTTAAACCGGCTTCTTGTGAGTTCGATCCCTACTCGAGGAGATGAAATATTTACTTAAATTTATATTTCCATTTCTTCGCTCTGATGTCGAGGCTAAGCGCGGCGTTGAGGTCTGCCACTCAACACGCAATGCCTCCAGAATTCGGCAGAAAGTGGGGAACTCAGTTCTCCACTTTCACAAACTTAACACTAGGTTCCCTCTGCCTATCCTGCTGTGTGGCAGAGTAAAATAAAAAAAATGAAGCTGATTTTTTTTATTTTTTATAATGCAACATTATTGTACATTATACACATAAAACATATTTATGATTATTTTATAAGCATCAAGTGTAAGTTAAGTTTTTTACTTTTTTCTTTAAATTACCAAAACAAAATCATACATTATATAGATAAAATCATATAAAAGACATCTAATATTCATATCTATTTGAATCCGAAATATCTTTGGGACTATGTGCACCATTCAAGGGTGAAAAATCAAAAATCACAATAATATTTTATACATAAACTATCATTTATGTATATACAAAAATAATAATCAAATGCAGCTGAAACAATCACCTTATCAACAATATTAATATTTAATTATACAAATCCAATATAAAATTTATAATAAAGCAAATCTCGGAATACGTTGCAGCTTAAGACTGAGACAGCAACGTGTTGATCCCATCGGAGCACGCTCTGCCGCCTTACGCTTTGGTACAGTAAATATCTATAGCAATTAGCTGTTAACTTGACATTCATTTATTTAATATATCGAAAAGATTGTATTTCATTAATTTGTAGAATTGTTTTGTAAATTATATGGGAATGTATAGATTTCTTTATTTATTTAAAATAAATATACCATTACGCTGTATCCTGGATATAGCATGTTAGGCAGAGGGAACCTAATATTAAGACATTCCGTTCCTCACTTCCGTCCCAATTTTCAAGACATTGCATATTGAGTGAAGGAACTCAACGTCGCATTTAATCTTGTGTGTTTACGCTTAATTTTAAAATAAAACTATTCCAGTAATACAATTATTGTCAAAAAAACACACATGTGACACATTTCTGCCCTTATTTTTTATTATTATAAAATTTATATGAATATCAAAATATGTATTAAAGTAATAATCGTAATAACATATACTTCATATTAAATCAATCCAAAAATCTCAATTACAACAGATAATCCATACAAAAACAACAATTTCAATACATTCAACAACAAAATCACCAATTCCCATCCAAAAACACACAATTCAATCCATCAAAAACTCATTAAATACCATATATTGAGAGACAATAGTATAAAAAGCAATAATTTTACCTTCCAAGCGGTCAGACGAGAGCCTTATCGTCTACTCGTGTATAACAACAAACTGTAACGCGGTCGATACGCCGGCGGCGTGCGTCGGGGGCGGCGTCGCAACAGAAACTGCTAGGGCGGGCGGGGACCAAAACTAAGTGTTTACTGAACAAATACTAGTGACAATGTGTGTATTGTGGGCTTATTATTAATATTAATCTTATAATCGATTTTTAGAAAATATATTTAAGTCGTTTTTGCGTTATTGATGGTAGAGAAATTTGGTTATTTTATGGCTATTTCAGGAAATATACATAATTGTATTTTCTTTGATAAATAATAAAACGACAAGACGAGTCCGTTTCGTAACGTAAGTCGGTTGTGTGTTCGATTCCCACTCCCTCTGAATGGGACTTGTTTATGTCCTAGCTCTGCTAAAAAGACAAAGAGCGGCGTTGAGTTCACCTTTTAACACTCAATATCTATATAATACTATGACCGCTCTGGCTACTAAGACTGGCTTGTGAAGCTAAAAACATAAAAATAAAACGTGCGATATTTAAAAATATGTAGATAAGTCAAATGTCAACGTACTTTAGAAGGTTTCCAATTTCGTATGTTTTTTTTAAATATAACGTGTTTTTACGAACATTCCGAAATTAACATGAAACATCGCGATAGGTGAAGAGATACGTTATTGATAACTGAGTTATCTCTTTATTGAACGTTTATACATACATATTGGAATGTGCGTCAAATCAATTCATTTGGGTACATT
The DNA here is from genome assembly GCA_013421005.1 of Heliconius erato x Heliconius himera. NCBI lineage: Eukaryota > Metazoa > Arthropoda > Insecta > Lepidoptera > Nymphalidae > Heliconius > Heliconius erato x Heliconius himera. The sequence continues at coordinate 41,615 of JAATLQ010026560.1, read as the reverse complement.
TTTAGCTGTATAGAAAAAAAAACACATTTTCCTGCTCTGGTAGATGAAGTGAGGCGTTGAGTTCTGCCACTCAACTAACAATGTCTCGAAAATTAGGCGGAAAATAAAGAACGAAATGTCTTCTCCAACTCTAGGTTATTTCTACCTACCCTACCTATCCGTAAATCTAATTTATTAACAAAAAACGAAGTAAACAAGACGCAAGACTATTATTTTTTAAATATAAAGAGAAAATATATTTTTACACTTATGAATGCAATATACAGGTACCTATGTAAATACACACCTGTACATTACATGCATAGGTATATATATATCTACATTTTCATATGGGTAATAATTTGCTGTAGGAAAATTCATTAAAAAAACGGACAAGCGTGGGCCAGGCGCACCCATCGAGGGTTGTTTATAAAAACTGGAGGTCTCGAGCTTTTTCAGAAACTTAAGTTTAGCTTAGCCAGAGTCCTTTCATCTGATATGTCACTTGAACTGAAGGTTTTAATGCCAAATGTTGTCCCCTTTTATATATATATATATATATATATATATATATATAATTTTTTAGAATTCATCCATAAATGTATAATTTTCAGTTTTTTTCCTGAACTAGTACAACCTGTAGATGTTAATGCAAAATTTCATAATTCTAAGACAACCAGAAGTGCCCTATTAAATTTGATTCCCTTTAAAGTGTCGAAATACGCGTTTTTTGCGATATTAGCGGCCAAGTAAATGTAAAAATATGATTTTTTCAGAAAATCATGATTGATTTCCATCCGTAGATCTGAGTATATGATTTGAATTTAACTCGATATCTCCAAGCGTTCCTGAGAAAAAGGCTCTTGACAGACAGACAACAAAGTGATCTTATAAGGATTCCTTCTTTCTTTAAAAGATACGGAACCTTAATAAGGTATCTAGAAAATCAATATATCTATGTCTAAGCATCTTTAACAACAAAAATATCAGAAATAAGAATTGTGAACAATACTTTTACAAGCACTATTAGATAAGGTACGCATTTACATCGATAAGAGTACGCAGAAGTCGCGGAAAAACTTTAGTGGACCTTCATGACTTACAAGTGACATGCCACCATACATTCTGAGCATCATATCCAGTTTTCTATGATTTCAATATTAATTATACTATATGCTGGTTCAACAAGTATTTCAGAATTTCGACATAGCTTGATGGAAACAAATGGCTTAGTGGGTCATTGAAATGTGACTAAAATTATTATTATCTGCGTATCATTAATAATAGAAAGAGAAATTTGCTTAATTATTTCTAACATTTAAAGTATGTTATGTTATATGATTAAAAAGTGAGTAGTTTAGTTATGGGTACGTAAAAATTAAAATGATTATCAAAATAAATTTCAGATTTATTGTACACAAAATTATACTTGTTCAATATTTAATTTCATCAAACAAGAGTATAACTCCTTCCGAAAATAGCAAATATCTCTAGGCATTGTTCGGATAATTGAATTTGGAATGGCCTAATTGCTTCCATTTCCATAGTAAATCGTAATAACTGCTGATTGAGAAGATTAATAAACGTAAATGGATAAAATACAGCTTATTGCTCATTTATTTGTATTCGATAGAGATCTTCTTTTGTAATTATATTATATTTCTATATACTTAGTGACAAAAATTAATAATTTTATAAATTTTATATTTAAAATTATATTAATTTATTTCATCCGTCACCAAAGATAAAATATTTTAAAATGTAACTTTAACGACTTGTCGCTCCCATTTCAGTTTGGATGAACTTTATTAGTTTATGAACTGCATTTGAGGCCGGCGCAATGGCAAGGAGGTCGAATGTAAGCGCGACGGTTATAGATTCGATTTTCATTCGGGGTAATGAAACATATCATGTTAACACTCCGGTAACAAGATAAAGCGATATTTATTCTGCCTATTTTTAAGTACGCCATGAAGCTCAAAAATTTAAAAATCACTTCAATGTTATAAATTTATAAAAAATCCGTTCTTAACATTTCTGTGGGAAATTTGGATTATTTTCTAAGCTCATTTATACACTATGGACCTTCTTAGTAAATTTGTGTTACTTCTGGCTATGTGTTGTCTGCCAACCACTTATTGAATAAGGAAGGAATTTTATATGTAAATATTTTTTTTTAATTTTATTGTAGTGATATTGTGTTTGTTAAATATTAAAAGTATTAATTTTAACGAGGAATCCGTGTTTAATCGTTTAGTTTAATAGTTTAGTCAGCTTTACGTGGTATCCCGCATATAGCAGGGTAGGCAGAGGGAACTCAGTTTTAAGACACTCCGTTGCGTACTTTCTACCAATTTTTTTTCAAAGCATTGTGTGTTGAGTTGCGTAACTCAACACCGGTCTTTTGCCTTGGTGCCAGTGCCAGAAGGTGCACTTGATTGTGCCAGAGCGAAGAAATGAAACTATAGAAACATATTCATAATAAATATGTTGCTTATTAAATGAGTATAAAGTGGTAAAGTTCACAATCTCGTGATATGAGCTTTCTCAACTTACGTCGTATAGTAAGTAGCAAGTGTTGTGCACTTCGAGCTTTACACGATATCGCATCACAAAAGTTAAATGCTGAGCGTTAAGTTTTATGTAGTCAATTTTTAAATGAATCCCTTAAGTAAGAAGGATACTTTATAAAATTTAAGGATTAAGTATAGTCAGCCAGTATGGACAGTATGGCCAGTCGTGGCGCAGGGGCTTTGGTATTTGTTTCTCCGTGTTTTCGAACGTCAACCAAGGTCTCCCCCTACGTCTGTAACCACTCACTTTTCCATCATAAATCTTTTTTGCCATTCTTTCATCACTTCTTAGTTCGACGTGCCCACACCAGCTGAGCACGTTCTTCACTCTCACCGTGACATCCTCGCTAGTACCTGTCATTCTGTTCGCATACGATACGATATTATCATGTACCTACATAAAAATAATTGACAAAATGAAATTATGAGAATAATGCTATAACATTAATATCCTCGTTTCTATTTTAGTATTGTATTACATTACATTATTAATCGTAAAGCTTTAGGGTTGTAAGCGTTTTAGTGTAATTAGTTTTCGCCTACGCATTTATTTATATCGCTTTAAAACGTTAAAGTTTATACTGAAAGCTAGTGTGAGTATTAAAAGAGATTCCCGTGTTTTCCCGTTCCCCTGGGAAATCCGGGTAATCCAGTCTTAATGCTCCCCCACATTCCCCGAGGAACCTATATACAAAATTTCAGGGTTGTACGCCACGCAGTTTTAGCTATTCGCTGTTTCAGTGCTCAGTAGGTAACGATAGCATATTTACTCTGTCCCTCATTTAGACATTTCCGTTTCGCACTTTTTGCTGAATTCCCGAGGCATTGCGAGTTGAGGGGCGGAACTCAACGCAGCACTTTCCCACGTTAACAGAGCGAGGAAATGAAAACATTGATTATATCAATGCCCCGATGGAACCTACAACCGTCGTACATATAGTTTATTCTAAAAATAATCAGAAACCAAAAGAAAATACACAAAGGTAGTAATTTGAAGCTTTAAACTAAGGTTCCATCAGCAAACCAATTTCGCGATGCATTCACTTTTACAATTCAATACTATTCTTTCTAAGAATGGGTCCCATTTCGATGGGCCTTGATAACATCACGGCACGCGATACGGCTATGAAAATTGACGAATATCTACAATTACACAATCTTCTACCGTTTATTGTTTGGGACGGTAATTGAAATTTAAATAAAAGAAATATATCTATACTATAAACATAAGTTCATTATAATGTGGATTATATATAAATAAATGTATAGGTAGATGTACCTCGCATAGAAGAATAGAAGAAAAAGTAGAAGAAGACAGATGGAATACAGTATTGGGACAATTTCCATCCATTTTTTGAGAAATTGTATGTTAAGTGGCAACATTCAACGCCGCGGTACGGTTTGGTAACCGAATAAAAAAATGAAAATAATAAATTTCCTCGAGTGAAAATCGAATCCACAACCACGTGTATACAATGAACTGAGACGTTGTTCCACTACGCTAGGATGTACATAAAACATTACTTAAAAGTTACTCAAACAACTAAGTCTTAGGCCTTCAATATTTCACTATTACTAATAAGAAAGTTGCGATCCTAATCATTGGTTGCAAAGTTTCAAGACAGGTAAGCAAAACTTGGAGCCAGCAGCTTCGTGATATTAATTTCTTAGAGATATTTAAGCACTGCTAAGTCTTCCTTCTAGAATTACCTCTGATACTGGCTTGAACAAGTTTCATTTCATCTTATGATCCGGATATTTTATGTAGTTTTCTGTTTTAACATTTTTTAAGTATTATTCCATAATCAGGAAAAAATATATATTTGAACCTAAAGTTTAGCGGTTAGACGGGCTGGGCGATTGCCAAGAGGCGTGAGTTCAAAAATCCTACGTAAAATTTTTTATACGTTACCTTATTAAGTAGTTGTCTATTTATAATAGATTTTTTGTTGGAAAATTTGTTTGTTAATTTTAAAAGATTTAATAAAAGAATAAGAAGAATAGAAGAATAAAATCCGTCCACACAATTATTATTTTAATTTTATTATGATTAAATTTGCTTCTAACTGTCATTTATCGTAGCGCACTGGGACAGTGCCTATTTGGCAATGGTTATAGGTTAGAACCACATTTGGGGGAATAAATTATTTTATTTTCTGTTTTAGGAAAGAAAGGTGCGCAATGACTTAATTTCAGATAGAAAGAGAAGAACGGAGTTTTATATTCAATTAAATATTCGGAACGCCATATTATAAGAAACCAAACCAAACCAATTAAATATTATGGAAATACATAGTTGAGTTTACAAATAAATTATGATCATAACTAGGAGTTTATCTTACATAATAATAATAAAAAATCTATACCGACAACAAAAGAAATACTAACAATAAACTATAACGAAAAATTATTTTTAAGCAAATAAAACTTTTGAATATTTTTTCATTTCCAAAGGAATCTTCAAAAATATGCGCTATGAGAATTTCATCGCAGACTCCGTGCCTTATCTGGGGGAGAGAGCAATATCCATCAAGGCTTATCGCCTTTGGGATGCAATAGGCTTTTGACGCGACGATTGCCGATCACAATGTATCCAATAAAATCTAGATCTGCCGATATGGTATTGGTTCTTTGAAGTTTAATGGAACAACCTCGATCGATTTTTTTGTTATTCTTGTATTGAGATAGAAATGTTAACTTATTAGGATATTAGCGGTTGTTAGTTATTTTTTTTACCTTTATGTTTATACGTATTTTGGTAAGTGGGACAATAGTATTAAGACATTTCCGTCCAATTTTCGAGACACTGTGGGTATATGTTCTTTAAAAAACGAGGAAATGAAAATAATTCTTTACTCCATGTAAGAAACGAACCCACAACTGGGTGGGTCAAGGCAAAAGCCTGGCGTTGATTTCCGTCACTCAGCACACCATGCCTTAAAAAAAATCGGCGGTAAGTGGGGAACTGTGTCTTAACACTAAGTTCCCTCTGCTGCTGTGTGCGCGATACAGCGTGGAGCTGATAAAAGAAATATCGAAATGGAAATCATTTCTCTTGGGAGACCAGAAATATTAAAAATTATATCTTTAGTTGTACCAAGTAGACGCGGCGCGCTGTTTAATAATTACTTTATGCCTCCCATGACTGCTTTAAGTTTGTTGTTTTCATGGCGCTACCTGATGTTAATATTATAGAGGAACTAAATGTATTTTACAGATTTTGTTTTGTTAAATGTACGAGTCAATTCACAGAAAACGAGTATATAAAAAAACGTATAAAATTATATATTGACTCTTACATAATGTATTTTTTTTTTATGGAAAAGGACAAGGCAAACGAGCGTTCGGGTCACCGGTTGGTAAGTGATTACCGCCGCCCAGGAACACCAGAGGAGCTACACGTGCATTGAAGGTACCCATGTCATATCGACCTGGAAACACTGCCGCGGGTTAGGCCATTCCACAGTTCCTTGGCGCGTTTAAGGAAGTTCCTACGAAACCGCACAGTAGTGGATCGCCACGTATCCAGCTGGTGTGGATGATATTTGTGATTTTGATGATAATGTATATATAATTATAAATGCACATACACATATATTTTATGACTGTCACGCTGTATCTGTCTAAATTCATATTAGTATAGACTACAACGAGCCTTTATAACTCCGTAATTATTGTAAAGCCGATTTTTCCGAATATAATATTATAATTTGAAAATAATCTTTGGTTATCGAAACTTAAAAGTATTTCTATACAGACGTTAAAAACATAATTACATTAAAGCTGACCTTTTGATTTATTATTTGGGATAGTAAAAATAAATACAGAAATAAAGAATCTTGTTTCATATAAAAATACAATAGTAAATCCAAGCAAACATGCGATACAGCGTGTTAAAGCGTGAAGCTATAAAAAAAGTGTGCTTTAATAAAACTTATTATATCTGTAAGTAGTAGAAATGTTATTTGTACAAAACAGTACCCGTCCATTTTATAGCGTTTTCGCCGCAAATTCAATTTTCGTTACAATCGAGATAAAGCTGTAAATTCACTATTTTATGAATGAGACGTAATCAGAAAGATTTTGTTTTGATCAAATTTGGAGTTTCCACATAGCAATAATATCTATAATATCTTCTATACTGAATATAATATTATCAAGCTAAAAATGTCTGGTTGAACGCGCCAATCTCAGGAACTGCTAATCTGAATTGAAAAAGAGTTTTTTTCCTTGTATTAAACGACAGTTTATTTATCAAGGAAGGCTATAACCGTTATTTATTAATTGTAATTCGTAATGCCTGCGGTTCAAATATCTCAAACTTAGACAGTGTCCTATACAATAAAAATGTCTTATGTCATACTGTTACTTATTCTCATTTAATCGGTTTAATGCTACAGGTAACAATTAACTTAACTTCAAGCTTTTTAAAAAACGTGGGTACTACAGTAGAAGAATGAAAGAAAGATGAATGCCGTAGAGATGCGATATCTTCGTAGGATATGGAGAGTCAGTTTAGCTGATCGAATCCACAATGAAGAGATACACAGAATGGATACTAGCGAGGATGTCACGTCATGTAAGAGAGAACAGAGCGCCAAACGCTATAAAATACGCTAAAGAAGAAAGGAAATGTACTACATACAAAATTAACATTCATCTACAGAACGCTACTATTATTCAAAACGTACAATTATATAAATAAATCCATATTAATATTATAATTCCATTCAAATAACTCGATATGACTAGTTCGGAATGAATTCACTGAAGTGTTCACGGGCCTGTCACTGGTACATACTACAGAGGTAGCCGGCGTCGTAAATGGAAATTGGTCGGTTTGTATACATAAGTAACGTTGCGGCTGAATTAGTTCTAATAAATATATTTGATTTTATATGTACGTATGATTTGAATAGATTTATGTGAATGTGTATTGGTATATTTGGATAGAGAAGAGGCCAGTCGTGGCGCAGGGGCACATAGTGTGGCTGTAAAACCGACTGGTTGTGGGTTCGATCCCCACTCGAGGAGATGAAATATTTATTTAAATATATATTTCCATTTCTGCGCTCTGGTGTCGAGGCAAAAGCGCGGCGATGAGATATGCCACTCAACACGCAATGCCTCCAGAATTCAGCAGAAAGTGGGAAGTGTCTTAACACTAGGTCCCCTCTGTCTACCCTGCTGTGTGCGGAATACAGCGTGAAGCTGATTTATTTTTTCTTATAAAATGAGTTGTATTGCGCGGTGTTGAGTTTTACCACGTAATACTCAAAGTTTTTAATCAAGATGGAAAGCGCAGAACGGAAATTGAGTGTATTGGATACTAGGTTAGTAACTAGTGTCACATTATTTCAAGAAATAAACTTTTCATAACAAAGGATCATAAATAATTTTAAAAATTATATTAAAGTACCATTGTTGCCCAAGGTGCAACTGTAAACGTGACGGTTGTGGTTTCGATTCCCTACCGGAGGGAATAAAATATTTTTATTCTCGTTTCCTTTCTGTTAAACTCTGATAAATTCCGTCACTCAATACGTAATGCCCCAAAAGTAAGTACAGAGAAAGTAAGGAACGGAAGTGCCTAAATAGGAACGGAGTATTTTAACGCTACGTTCCCCTCATCCTTCTGCCTACCCTACAATGTGCGGCACACAGGGAAACTTTCCACCACTACCATCACTTAAGCTCAGGCTTATGTCAATCCTTTAGGCCGTGGTCGACATTATGTAAATTTAATTCCACATTTGTTGGATGTTTATATACAAAGCTAAATAGCATTCAAACCCGATAATAAAGATGTAAAGATAATTTTAAATAAGTACAAATATTTAAATTTCGGAAAATCCGTAGTTTATTTAGAAATGCCTATTTATTATAAGCTTTTACAGTACATACAACAAAAATCTCTCTATAAAAAAAAATAAACCACTACTACTAGTGACCTATCACATATGTACAAGTTTCTTTACGATTCCAAGTATTCTGAAAGAAAAAATATGTTTTCATAACTTGTTTGCAAAGTTCAAGTTGAGCTTGAGGCGATTCAGGTTTAACCCTACAAGGCTCAATTTTTTTTTCGTGCGTGAAAAAAATATATAGGTTACAATAAGTGATCAGAAGATAGGGACAACTTATAAAAATGAAAATAAAACCATATTTTACTGAAAAAATAACTTTTTATTTCAGTTCCACATATGGTACACTGAGCTTTAACTTTACTTTTCTGGTATTGAACTAGTACATATTGAATCGCCTTGGAAATTGTTTCTTATGTACTTAACTTAACTTAGCTTCACACGTTATTCCTAGCGGGGTAGTCAGAGAGAACAGAGCGGCAAACTCTACGGTCTCTACATACCTCTTTCGCCTCGTCCACTGTTATCAACCTCTTCATACATGCATTCCGGGGGTCCTCATGCTTTTTACGTGACTTTCCTTCAGAATCTTCGATATTGTGTTTTCGAAGGTCAACAGAGGTCTCCCCCTACCTCTCTTACTACTCACTTTTCCATCATAAATCTTTTTTACCATTCTTTCATCACTCATTCATTCGACGTGCCCAAACCAGCTGAGCACGTTCTTCTTCATTCTTGACGTGACATCTTCGCTAGAACCTGCTATTTCGGTGTATCTCTTCATCGCGGATTCGAACAGATAAGCTGACTTCGCATATTCTGCGAAGAGATCGCATCTCCACGGCATTTATCTTTCCTTCAATCTTCTTCTGTAATACCCACGTTTCGCTGCCGTATAACAGAGTCGGTACCAACACTGCATTATCTACGGCCAAACGCACAGCTGTGGTGACGTTTCGCCGTCTCATCAATGAAGCTAAGGCTCCGTTAACCTTGTCACTGGCAGCAATACGCCTTTCCACATCAATCTCGTCTCTCGTATCTTCGTATCTTCGTATTTCGTATCTTCCGTTTCTACTGAACAATTCCCATTTAAAAGAAATGACTATCACTATATATTTTATTATTTTATATATTTAGAAATCATACTTATAACTTATTTCATAAATCTGCTCATTGATCGAAAGATCAAAAGCAATCATTAGATTTATCGAGGCAAAGTTAGTTTTGCATCCAGGATATTTGGACCGTCGTCTTTTTTGATTCCATACAGGAAAATACTCAAACCCATCAAGTCTGATATCATGAGGAGGTAGGATTGATATATTTGGTTTCTGTCTTATATTTCCAACCTCATCAGATGAATCTTCTTCTTAAATCCACTTAAATCTTCTTTTTTTTCTTTAGGTTAGCTACAGAGCCAGGGATTCTAGATTCACTCTAGACCAATTGTGTTACTCATAGTCGATGATCGTCTAGGTGCCCGAGATTGGGTAATAGTACCAGTAGTTGTCTCTGATGTACTAGGCTGAGGGTCTGATATATCTAAAAAAAATAAAATCATCGAGATCGTTGACGGGAGATCACTGCGGAGGTTTTGGGTAATCTTTCGATGTCATCATCACATTCAGCATTACAAAAATCTTGTCCGACCTCAAACCCAGAAGGAATGGCCTAGAAACCCTTAATATTTTAATCATTTAATCTTCTTCGAGACATTAACTAAAAAAATCATAATATTTATAGGAAAAGTTATCGTAAGTACGTATAAGTTAAAACGCACACTAAAGCTCAACGTACCGTATGTGGTACACACATAAAAGTATGATTTTCTAATATGTTTACTTATGTAATATAAAAAATAACTTACCTTTGCAAAATATACACTTACTTATAACGCACAAAATTTTTTTTTAAGTCAAAACTGTTGAATAACATTTTTTTAAATATTTTTTAATTTCAACAAATGAGTAAAGTTTCAATTTCATTCAAATTTTGCATTTCATTTGCTATAACTAATACATGAATGATATTATTAGGTAAAGAGCTATACTATAACATTGCTAAATATCTGTAGCTTCTATCAAGATGTCAAGAGGTATTGCTACTTCTAGTTTTATAATTATAGGAACGATTAAAGTGGATGTCCCTCATGTGGCACTGGGTGCCTTGTAGGGTTAAATCGTATCTCACGCCACGATATATAAATTTATAAAAGATATTTTTTTCATAGGATATTCTTGGCGAAGAAACTACATAAGGTCCGTTGTGGCGCAGCGGCACTGGCGTGCGAACTGTAACGCTACAGGTTGTGGGTTCGATCGCCACTCGAGAAAATGAAATGTTAAATATTTTAATTTTCCTCTGGTAACGAAGTACAGCGCAGCGTTAAGAACCGCCACTTACCACTATATGCCTCCTTAATTCGGCAAAAAGTGGGTAACAGAAGTGAAAATTAATGAAGGGAAATTATTAAGCATTCTATGAAGTCACCGTATGTACGGGTCTATCAAGTTGTAGGGTGAAGAACTCAGAGCAGTAATTTGGACGTTCAACAAGTGTGGGCATTACGTCTTTGAAAAGAACGTTACGATCGTCTCCACTCTCCGAGCTCCATTTTACCTGGCCTAATCCAAAATTATCACGTTATTTAACGTTGAAAGCTAAATTTAATAAGTGCGATCTACATACGTATACATATATAAAAAATATTTGACAATCACATGTTGAAAACATGAAAATGTTTTGATTAAAAAATGAATGGCTTGATGGAAATTATAAGTTAAGAATAAAATTGTTAATGCTTGGTTTTTTCATCGTTTTCATAAAACATTTTAGTGTATTGTTTTTTTTTTTTCTTTAAAGTAAAGAGATTTTAATATGTATATAAAATAATAGAAGCAAAAAGTTTGTCGAAGTTTCTTAGAATTCTTTGTTTAAAGTTCATAAAATAAGAAATAATATAATTAAAATACAGTGCAACATATACTTCAGGAAAAATATCCGATGTGAAATAAACGAAAACTTCGAAGGTTCCTTCAAAAGCTGTAAATCTGCTCAACTTAAATTGACGTAATCTGTATCACAGAGTTAAAAAAAAAAACAAATAATGGTTCAATTTAACGGCTATCCATCTCGGCGGTTCGCTTTTGTTTGATAATCTCAATTAAGAAGTTTGCGAGACTTTGATCTTTGATCTTCTAATTTGGGCACTTCAAGTTCAGGATGCAACAGTTTCATTCTTTCCCGTTAACTTAAGTGACTTTGTAAATCTTTGTAATGCCGATTTTTAATTTTGTTAAGTGATTTCGAGATTATCTTGAGTTAGAAGGGGGTTGATTAAACTTTACGCTCTTGGTGTTAAGATACTGCGTTCCGTATCAATTTTTGAGACATTGCGTGTTAAATGGCAGAACTCAACGCTGAGCCTTGTATTTTTATCAGAATGAGAAAATGAACATAATTAAAATAATTCATTTCCTCGAGTGGGAATCAAACTCACAACCGTTGTGTTTACAGTCAACCTTTATTATTTATTTATTACTTGAATTCAACTGGACCCAACTAAGTAGTTATTTGATGAAAGTCTCTGAAATGGATTATTTTCTGATGCCTTAATGACCTGATTACTCTAACATAGTCGCTGCATATTAGGTTCACATATCAAATTATTCTTATTAGGTTCTTATTGTTTTTAATGGATATGGGTTAGAATTCTATACTGACGATTTATGTTTTATAATCAGGTGCTACATTTTCTGTCTCTGTTATCGTATTGAGGCGTTCTGAACGTACCTGTTGAGCAATAAGCATATCTGCACATCTACAGTCCAATAAGGTATTTAATCTTTCGAATGTACGATTTAAATCTTTATACATTTAATATAAATTTAAAACCAAGTAAACTATGCATTAAAAATATGAACGATTCTCAAGATTTTATTTCATTTAATATTGAAATAAAGATTTATTAATATCTACACTTCACAAGTTGTGTACTCTCGCAAACTTACTTTGCACTTCTCGTAATGGAATGCGTCTCGCGAATGCAACTTTTCTCTATGAAATATTAATTTACAACGGTCCTTTCTAGTTATTTTTTATTACTTAGTATTTCTATTCCAGTCGCTTTCAGTATTGTTCTGGTTTATTTTGCTGTGCGAGTATATCACATTTTTCTATGCCGCAAGGAAATAACTTGTGAAACTGGTATTCTGAGGCTGTCGTGGCCCGGTAGCAAGGGTTTGACTGTAAATGCGACGGTTGTGGGTTCGATTTTCACTTGGGGGAATGCAATATTTATTTTTTTTTTTCTTTGCTCTGGTAACGAGGTAAAGTGCTATGCTGAGCCGCCACTCAATACGCCTATAAACAAGAATTCGGCAGTAAGTGGGGAACGACAGTATCTCGATGGGAACGGAATGTCTCAAAAATATTGATTACTACTATTATAGTCAGTAAATATGTAAGTATGTAAAGTGTAAGATTGATGTAGCTATAAAAACCTAACCCTTTTTTTAAACGTATAAACAGTGTATATATATATTCAAATATGGCGTATAAAACATCGATAGGAATATTTTACGGTTTTTCTCATTCCATGGGTCCGGATATATGTTTATTTTAAATGGTAGGTATCTACTACTTTTTGTGATCCTTTGTGTATGATTGGCATGCGATTTGTTTTCTTTATAAAGAAGTTTTTTTTTCATACTTATACCAAAATCTATCTTATTAATAAAATTTATTTTAAGATTGAAACAAACAAAATTCAATGCGAACATTTTTAGTATATAACATAGTTATTCAGTTTAGTTTATGACTAATAAACGTGTTCAGCTGGTATGTGCACGTTGAACGAATGAATGTTTCATGATGGAAAAGTGAGCGGTAGGAGAGGCAGGGGGAAACATTGGTTGGCTTCGACAACACAGTATCAAAGATATACTGGAGGAAGGTCACGTAAAAAGCATGAGGACCCCCCGGAGGGCATGTATGAAGAGGCTGACGACAGTGAACAAGGCGAAAGAGGTATGTAGAGACCGTAGCGTTTGGCGCTCCGTCGTCTGATTACCCCGCTAGTAACAAAGTGAAGCTAAGTTAAGTTAGTTATTCATTGCTTTTTTTTAAGCTTCACGCTTTGTCCCGCATAGAGCAGGGTAGGCAAAACAACCCTAGTGTTATGACACTCTGTTCCCCACATTCCGTTTAACTTGTGTTGAGTGGCGGAACTCAACGCTGCACTTTGTCTTTTTACCACGGCGAAGGAATGAAAATTATAATAAAGAATAATTCTTTCCCCCGAGTGGGAAACGAACTCATAACCGTCGCGTTTACAGCCACACGCTTGTGCCGCTGCGCCACGACGGTCACTCACTAGTTATACATTAAGTCTTAAAATTAGAAAGTATAAGTTAAATCAACAAAACATAGAAATATTTTTACAGTAAAAACTATTTAACATTAGCTGCATATATAAAAGTTTTCAAGCTAATTGACCCAGCCTTTCCACTGGCTTTATCCACCAAATATCCAAAAGATATACAGTACGCATCTCCAAGGCCCAACGAGGCAACGAGCTCATCTGATGTTATAGCGAAGTAGAACGGTCGGCTGCAATAGACGTTTATTGAAATTATGGCGTCGTATCTTCGAATGAATCTAGTGGACCCTTTTCGTAAATTCTATGAGTGGATAAAGGAATTTCATATCTCAATTTCGGAATTACACTCTTGTTACTTAGTTTTGGTGAAAGCTTGTTACATTTGTATAGGTTTTTAGGTAACTATAGTTCAAAAGTAGTAAGGTGGCTTATAAGAATTTGACAGAGATAGCGCGTTCATCAACTGTCCACTGAATTATTTTATACATTCAACTTGGGATATAGTGTGGAATATAGTACTTTTTTCCACTTTTACTTTGTGTCCCGCGTATCACGACATTTAATTCTCCACTTTTCGCTAGAATTCGGGACATTACGTATTAAGTGACAGGATTTAAAGCCGCACCCTGTCTTGCGAGATCAGAAAAATTAAAATATTTGTAGATAATATTATGTTACTGAGATCGCAGTCTCAATGGTGACTGTAAACGTCAAAAGCGCAACAACGCATTTGGAGAAATGATTTTCTAGTAAAAAATAAAGCGCGGCGTTCTTCAACGCCTCACGTCACCTAAAACGCAATCTCTTGAAACTTGGGGGTAACACTAGGCCTCTGCCTATCTTCTATGACAATAACACAGTGAAAATATTTTTTCTACAATATTTTTAATAGTTACCTTAAAATTTTACTATATAACAATCAAAAAAAAAGTTTAAGTACAAATTAAATTACTTTCCATAATTGATGGATTTACAAATATTAATGAGTTCAGATATTAACAATAATAATTCTGCTCGAGATACGATTTAACAGCTCACGTATAAAATGGATAATCAAAAACGGAAAACAGATTGTTATGGATAGGGTTAATAGGGTTTTATTAGAATTGATAAGCCCATTTTACAATAATTATAACATTTTTTATTTTAACAAATTGGTTTATTTTAGTTGCAATAAACAGTTTGATATGATTTTTAGATGTAGTTACGATTTTTAATTTTAAAAGTAATGAGCCAGATGAATCTACATTATGTTCATACTTTTTTAAGTACTTTATAATTTCTTTAGGTTTCTTTCAGTCTAGGATGTAAGGTCACCCAAAATATAAATTTTAAATAGCATAAAAATTTAATCAATTGTCCTAAATTTGTAAAAAAAATTTTTGTTAAAAGATATAATATTGTAATTTAACAAAAAAAACAGACTTCAAACAGTAAAGTATGTAAATTTAAGACATGATTTTCTCATGAATAGCATTTTCAAAACTCCATCAACTAAAAATAAGACCACATGAGAAGCTTTCAAATTAAAAAGAATCATCAAAGTCGATCCACCCAATCAAAGTTCTGAGGTAACAAGCATAAAAAAATATAGTCGAATACAGAACTCCTTCTCCTCCTTTAACCTCTTTTAACTGAAATCAGTTAAAAATGGAATATTTATAAACATATACCTATGTAGTTACCTATATAAAAATGTTTCTTTGCTTAATATGTCCAAAATAAATACCTATATAGATATAGTAAGTATAGCTAGTATACTAAGCAACGTACAAAAAGTCCAAGCAAATGAACAACGCGAGACTGGTATTTAATTTTCATTAAGCCCCTATTACATTAAATTAGATAACATTAACATGTGCTTACCAAATAAATACTGTAAATTAAAATATAGAGCTAATTCTAATGACGAGTTAAATTCCTTTTCGACCGGATACCTTCTAAATCCTTTAAAGATTTGTGACCTTTACGAAGGGACCAGATGGGTTTCGGCGATAAGGGTGCTATACTGATAAATGAATAATACATATTAAAATAGGACGGGAGGATTTTTTTTGGGGAAACCTACAATAGCTTTTTGGGTACATACGCGTATGTATGTATCATGTATTTAAATATATGTATTGGTTTAAGTACATGTTTTTTGTATGAATATTAGATAGTGTTTAATTTAAAACTTAAATGTACTTGAGGTTATTGTAGCACAGGGGCACAAGAGTGCGACTGTAAACGCAATGGTTGTGGGTTCGATTTTCAATCGGAGGGATGATATATTTAATATTTTAATTTCTTAGCTCTAGTTATCGGTACTTACTTAGTTTATCGGTTTCCCGCGTTCCCATTAATTTTCGAGACATTGCGTGTTGAACTAACCAACTGGGAATTGAAACCACAACCAGACTTAGTACCACGACAATTTCTACAATATTACAAGAACGAAATAAGTACACACGCAAATACTAATACGGACTATTGGAATGGAATCCCTGTCATCCAGTCAGTTTAATCGATAACAATCGACCAGACAGACATACAATAAGATTATTGTTACAACCGATCTAATATAAGAAGTCCACTACGCATACGAGTACGTACCCGACATTTAAGAGAACAGCGAGGAATTTAAAGAGATTAATTAGCCTCCATATAAATTGGCGTCTATCAAGACAGACACTTCAAAATGGTGATCTAAATGTAGAATGTAGTAGAATACTCCTTCCTAGTTCTATAATAAGCTACGTCTGTCTGTCGCATGTTGGCTGGAGCGTATTATGCATGTAGCTATTGTGGCGCAGTGGGTGAGTTTGATTATAAATGTGATGGTAGTGCCTTCCATATTTTCTAAAAATATGACCACAGAAGTTGAAGCACATGCATAAAAATATTAAGTTGACGCCAAGCCTCAGATGATGACCAGCATAGATCGATTAACCTATGCGGCCTCATAGCGCCACAGACAGACACAGAAATCTTATATTTTGAATGAAACATATTTTAGTATTTTATTAAATCGGTAAGTTGAAAAATTAAAAAAAAGAAGCGACGCTGTATATAATAAGGCGATTTTTGTTGCTGCCGTATACATGTAATTTATCTTTAAAAGTAATTTTGAATGAATTTTTCACACTAAAGTGTGATAAAATAAATATATTACAGTCATTTTTTCTTATAGCTACAGCAAACATATATCCTTTGGCCCACTCTTGCTTATATTTTCATTACAAAGAAAGGCATATGACAAACATTTTTTTTCGTAATAAGTTCTTTTATTTTCACGATTATTACACATTTTTAACCGGATTAATCGCGTATATTTGGGACCCGTATACCCGTATACCCGTGACGGGTAGACTGAGGTGACCACGGACTACTACTGCAAAGTGTTCAAAACGTCGGGTTTCCAAACATGTATAATCCCAAATACACACGATTAATCCGGTTAAAATAGTTTCATTTTCAATTTTTTTTTCGATTCATGTCGCATATAGCAGGGTAGGCAAAGGAAATCTGGTGTTTTTTAAGCCACTCCGTTCTCCATTTGCACTCAATGTTGTTTTGAGACATTCGTCTTGTTATCAGCAAGACTAAATGACAATAATAATTTTTACCAATATAATAGATGTACGGAAAGGAACCAAGCCAGCAAAAAGAGTTGAAATTAAGTCGCTGAGTTTCAGGAAACGAGCTGAAGTAATTACAAAATATAAAACTTTTTGTTAAGCCTAAAAATAAATTTAGAAAGTATTACTCGCTCATTTCTCTTTCGTGGTGGAAACTGAACTTTTGTATACCTACTTTGTGGCGCAGGGGCACAAAATATGACTGTAAAATCGACTGGTTGTGGGTCCAATCCCCAGTCGAGGAAGTGTAATATTTATTTACATTTATATTTTCAATACTTCGCTCCGGTGTCGAGGCGAAACGCGGCGATGACTTCCGCCATTCAATACGCAATGCCTCCAGAACTCAGGGAAAAGTGGGGAACGGAGTGTCTTAACTCTAGATTCCCTGCTATGTGCGGGAAATAGCATGAAGCTGAAGTATTTTTATTTTATACTAGCGGCACGCCCACGGCTTCGCCGGCTTAAATTACATGAATATTGATTTAATAAGCAGAATTGATTGACAACTATAATGATTTCTAATATGATTATTTTACGACATTATCGTCAAAGAATTTTTGATTGTTTTAAATAAAAAAATACGACCATTGTTGATATTTGATATTTATAAAATATACATAAAGCTAATTATTTATAACACGTATATATTTTTGTAACTTTATGTTCTTTTTACCTATATAATATACTCTGTTAAATGTGCTGATGTCAGTGAATAATTTAATTTACTCATTCAGAAACAACCTTAAATGTTAAATTATTGATTTGAAGGATTCATAATATTCTTTGTAAAATAAATGTAATAATTGCATATTAACTCCTGTACAGTTTTTAAATTAGTTACATATATGAACGAACCAACCAAAAAATCTTTGTATTTACTTGATATTTCTTTTAAGATCGTTCTTTATCTCTGTGTTGAATTAATTACGACTTCTTTCAAATGACGATAACTTTTTTTTTAATGAACCTATTTTGATGAACTAAACTTTAGTAGTTAAGTTGAGTTAAAACAAAGCAATTTATTTTCAAGTAAATCGGTTCAGTACTTTCACAGAAAAATGTGGACAAAAATATGTCAACAGACAGACAGACAGACAGATAATAATTTATAATAAACATAATAAATTTAACCATTTCACTATATGCAAACAGACAGGCAGCGCTGAAGCCACTCACGCTGCAATCGCTCCTATCGACCAAAACATTAGAAGTACCTATAACAAACAATAATACTACTAACACGTCTAAACTCTCAAATCAAAATCAACCTAGTTAAATACAAAGGCCATTATTATTAGAACTTGGCACCCGTTTGACCAACTGATAATTAATTATCATATAGTTACAGAATATTTGGCGTATACATTTACCTTAGTTCTGTCTCGCGGTTTAATTTGATCGCAATTAGAATGAGGTGTTGAAAAGATTTGTCAGTGTCAGTGTCGATGTTGAAAGTTGGATCTGAGTGCTATATGAGATTTATATGCGTTTTGTTATCAATCAATGCTCTGTAATGGTTTGGCTAGATTTTTTTTTGGGCTGTATCCCGCATATAGCAGGGTAGGCAGAGGAACCTGGGAAACCTCTTGTCTCCGTTTCTTTTCTTTCCTTCTCCAATTTCCGTCGATATTTTGAGGCATTGTGTTAGGTGGCTGAACTGAACCCACGCTCTGCCCAGTTATCAAAGCTCAAGCAAATGAAAATATTAAATATTTTATTACCCCGAGTGGAGATTGAACAAACAACCGTCACGGGTACAGTTAAACGCTTATGCTCCTGCGTCACGACGGTCTCCTATAGTATATATTTTTTGACGAGATATTTTTTTTTATTTACTGATTTTATTTACATTTCGAAAATGGAATTCAATATTACCGCCATTAAACCGAAAAATGTCCCTATTAAAACCAAAGAAGTTATAATTGCATAATCTTATTTATCTGCAGACCACAATAAGCGTTTAATTATCACCGATTAACCAACAATTTGATCTCATTTGCGGGTTTTAGATAGAACGCCTCAATACCACAAGTCAGTGGGGAATAAGACGTCGTTTAAAGCTATAATTTTCGTTACTACAATATATTACTTTAAACTTTAGTAGAAAGGTTAAAATGGAGAATATAATTATATTTCTTTATTGATTAATAAATAATATTTATGTTGTTCTTAGTAAGCTTTTATAATAATTTTTGAAATAAATAATTAAGAAAGAAAATGGAATATATGTAAAAATATAAATGCATTCCGCATTTAGCAGTGTAGGCAGAGAGAAGGTGTCAAGACACTCTATTACCTATTTTCCACCCCGAGAGATTGCATGTTGAGTGGCGGAACTCAAGGCCACATTTTATTTTAAAATCAGAGCGTGAACAATTCATTGCCCTGAGTAAGAATCGAACCCACAACCGTCGCGTTTACAGTCGGACGTTGTGCCGCAATTATAAGCGTTGAAGCTTCTGTTATATTCTTATACATCATAGATAGATAGAGAAATAATTATATGATTTCATGTTTCATTTTCTACTTCTTCAGAGATATTATGTGTTAAAATGATTGCCATAAAAAAAATACTAATTATTTTACTTTTTGCCTAAAGTCAAAGCCGAATAATATAAAACAAAATAAGTGGTCAATCTTATAGTTTTTAAAATAATTACGTAATACATGGATTACAGACATAGCTTTACCTTTTATCCCGTGTATATTAAAGTAGGCATAAAACCTAAAATCAACACACTTCGTTCATTCAAGACACTTCGTTCTCAATCTCTTTCTGCCCAAATAAGAACAATTAGGGTTAAGGAACGGAACTCAACGCCGCCAATTTGAAGAACAACATAGAGATATGACAGAATAGAATAACAATACAAATATAATTTTAATTATTCAATATCAACGTTCTAGTTTAGCGTAATTAATGTGAGATGTAACCAGACAGCGCCTATCCATTAGTTTCTGATGACTGATCGGGTATTTTAATTAAATTTGTTGTTTCGCGTCACTAGTATTTAACATTACACGATATAGTCGTTATAATATTTAAATGTTTAGTGCATCGCATGGAAAATAATATATAACATAGATTTCATCATTTTAGATCGAATTAGAAAATTTAATTTATATTAAGTAACTTAATCAATTATTAATTAAAGATGATGTTGATGGTAGAACTCTTCGCCGCGTTTCGTTTACTATTGTCACAGCTTTTGTGATTTGACACTTCATTCTAGATAAAGTTCGGCTAAGTTTTATAATGATTTTTACATAGAGTACAGTCTTTTTTTTGTCATGACTTATCATTTTCTTACTAGTATGGGAGCAATGGAAATTTTTATACTTTGATTTTCTCGGTCTAGTAACGTCTTGAAACTAAGTACCCTCTTTGAGAACTCTATATGTGGGCGTCAAGATAATAAAAGAAGCTGATGAGTTCTTCGAGGACCAGTTTTCCCCAGCAGAACTGCCTTTCTCGCTGGAGGCGGCTTCCTGTAGGACTGATATGAATTGACAATTCAAACGTGTTTGTAAGTTGCAATGCCCTAATTGACGAGAAGTATTTTTATTTTATAACAATATATATTCTCTACACTAAATTATAAATATATTAAAATTCTATATGAAAAGATTGCCTCTATCTACATTTAAATGATATTACACTAAAAATTAACACTAAAAGACATATTCATACAAAACATATTGTCATATAAAACGTAGAGCTTAATAGAATGTAATTATAAAGTTGAAAAGCTAAACACAATTTGCTTGTAGTTCCGGTTTGTGAACTAAACTTTTGGTTCTTTGTGTTGAAATTAACCAGTTTTTGCGACACGAGTGTTGACTGCAGTTATGCTCGTACAATTTGTATATTACGAATAATTTATTTTGTTTTGATGTGTGTTTAAATAAAACAGGAACAGGAAACAGCTTCACGCTGTATTCCTCTTAAAGCAGGATAGAAGACACCTTGTGCTGAGACACTCCGTTCATCACTTTCTGCATAATTTTTGAGACATTGAATGTTGAGTGGAAGAAATCCTCGACTAGTCTTTTTATCAGAGCGAAGAGTGGGAGACGAAACCTAAATCGAATCGTCCGTCGCGTTTAATCAAATGACAATTCTTTGAAAGGAACAATCGCTTATATTCTATTGCATATTTTTACGAATCCGACGTACATTGCTCTGTCACAGGTAAACCGAGGTGGTATTCGTTTTTAAGTTAAAACAATTATTATATCAGACTACCTACTACTAAAAACTTATACCAATCCTGTTTGTTACCTCCTTTATATAGTAGAAATGTTGGGCTGTACTAGTGTGTATTTAAAGGAAGGATATAACACAACTCTTTGTATATTCTATATTCTTCCTCTCGAAACGTAAAAACCTAAAATAATAAAGAAAAAAAACCGTGTTTCACATAAATCTTGTGTAACACGACAGACACCAACTTTCTAAAGTTCCAGAAGCTGCATCTTACATAATAGAATCACATCTTATGCAAATATATTCGAACTATTCCGTTTCCATGTTGAAATTCAACGAGGGCCATATGTCACACTTGCAGCCGACGCGACGCGGCGCAAGATTTACTTAATTGAGTTATATTGAGGAATGGATTTGAACGTTTACTCTTAAAATGGTTTAAAATGGCTGTGATATTAAGTATTTTGTTTTTTTTTTAATGGCTGATGAATGATACAATAAGGGAAGGACTCTTCTTAATATTTGCTGTTTTTTAACCATGATTAAAATATGAATCCATATTTAGAAATTTGATTACAGCGGAATTTAGACGTAAAGTTTAGTGGTCAGAGCTGAGCTTTGCCAAAAGCCGCAGATTTGAAATAATTATATGTAAAATTGTTTATACGTTTCATAAAACTATATATTTCTGTTACATCTTAATACACCTAGGCACTGTGGTATAAGTACCTAGTGAAGAGGAGTCGGTCTAAACGGGCTGGTAAAATCAAATCACACTCAGTGATATTTTTATTTTTAAGTTTTTAGCTTCATGTGGGAGTGACTGAGTCACTGTGGGCCGGGAGAGTCACGGAGAGAGTAACGTCTTTGGCTGAGAGCAAGCCCGCAGCAGCACTTGGACCGTAGGCTCACGTGGAGAAAACATGTTAAAATGAAATGGCACGAAATTAATTTAAAATACAAGAGCCTGTATTGGTTGCTGGGACGTAACTCAAAACTTTCAATGGACAACAAGCTGCTCCTATATACAACTGTTTTAAAGCCCATTTGGGTGTACGGAATTCAATTATGGGGATCTGCCAGTACATAATGATAATCCAGAGAGTGCAGAACCTTATTTTGAAAAATATATCTAACGCTCCGTGGTTTACCAAAACGACGGAACTGCATGAGATCTTAAACATACCTTTTGTGAAGGAGGAAATAGACACTGCCGTAACTCAATACAAATCAAGGTTATTAAGGCATCCCAATAAACTAGCGGGACAGCTAACCATCCCGGAAACTATTCGTCGACTTAAAAAGAGGCGAGATATCTTCGATGAATGGTCTGATATACACCAGACCTCGGTAGAGAAGGACCATAGCTCCGATGGAGCAGTGCCCCAAAAATTTCAAACATCCACCACATCTGTTTATAGTCTTATAACTGATTGCAAGATTAAAACGGAAAAAAAACTTTTTAGCTTCACGCCTTATCCTACATATATTGTACGAGGATACCTACGCTTTCCGCTCGTATTCGAACTACAGAGTCTACTACTGATTTGCCTGAGTATATATTTTTTTTATAAATTTAACTAAAAGATCATACGATCTAATCAAAAAGTATATAAATCATCAATTTAGCACAGCCTAATAAAGTAAGTTGACAGTAGTGACAGTCGAACAAAGCCTACTAGCCAAATTCGTTTGTAATGTACTCCAATCAGTGAGCAATGTTAACTAACCGTTGTTTATTGTCTGACAGAAATGTGTTTCATTTGACAAAGCCGCCATCTCACTGTTTCAACCTTATATACCTAGGTTGTATTAAGTTTAGGTCGAGTTCATCGTGGCGCAGTGGTACAGTTTCTATGTGCGATCTTTGTTAAAGATATTGTATTTTTTTTGCTTTAGGTTGTAACCCGCATATAGAAGCGTAAGCAGTGAGAACCTGGGATTCCGTTCCTATTAAGACATTCGCGTTCCCATCAATTCGCTGAATTTTGGACTTATTGCGTGTGGAGTGGCAGAATAACGAAAATATTAAATATTTATTTTCCTCAGATGATTTGTGTTTCATATATATGAATAAATCGTGTTATGGGTTCGATTATATTTTAATAGTTCATATTTTCTTTTCAGTATCATGTAGGTATCACCCATACCTATATAACTTTTTTTATATCGATATTGAAAAAATAATTGACTGTAGCGTTATTTCTATTCTCTCTCAAACTAGGAAAAACTTACAAACAAATTAAACAATCTACAATCTATACATCAAGTTAAAATCAAGAAGCAAATATACATATATCAACACAAAATTTCCAAATAGATCAATAATGACAATTGGCGTCCATCAAAGATATATTCGAAGCTGAACATCGAAATTCCGCGTGCAATTGCAGACAGGCGAGTGAGCAGTAATTAATGAAACCGTTCACCTTCAAACTTGGTTTCCGTTTCCACGATAGTTATAGGCAATTATGTATTCCTTGCTAATAATGCAAATCTAAAACTGTTTATACTACATTTTTGGCTAAATCGATTTTGATGAAACTTTACATATATTTAAGAACTTTGTTAATGTTTATAGACCTTTCTTTTGTTGAGTGACTGACAGACGCACAGGCGAAACTACTGGGCTTAGAAAGTAAAAATAAAACGTAAAATTTGGCAGGTTAGGTTAGTAGTATAGAGGAGCATTTTTATGTATAAATAATATTATTAAAAGTAACATTCGCATGTTAAAATTATATTAACCGAAATGTATTATAGGAATTTAACAAGAGATGAAGCGTTTTCCTTTATCTTCAAAACACAGTGCGGTCGAGACTTGAGGAGGGTCATATAAAAATTACGAAAACGAAGCTGGATTTAAAAAAAATTATTTCAACTGGGAACCTCAGTAAAAATTTTAATAAAATATATAAAAAGAACGACCAAAAATAAATATTTTTTCTAAAAGCCACATACATACGTCAACCATAATAACAAAATCGGTAGCTTTACAACAAAACTGTAATCAAATCAGCCATTCTCAGTGTTAAGCGAACGATGCTTAATCTAAACTATGCATTGTCCAACTCCCGCTTTGATGTACATCTGTGTTCGTTGGAATGTATTCTATTAAAGTGACTGGTCAGAATGTGAAATTTTTGTATTGTTCCTAGTTCCTACAGAATAATATATTCTTTAAATATAATTAAATATTAGTTAAGTATATTAGAGACGGTTGTCGCAGTGGCACAACGTCTAATTGTTAACGCAAACGTTGGATGTTCGACGTCTTCTGGGGGGGTTAAATTTTAATAATTTCCATTCTGCCGTTCTAAATGACAAAGTGCGCTGTGTCTTATCATTGGTTTCCGCTGCTTACCGAGTTTAGTGAATCCAATATTTTTAACCTTTCAGTGTATACTGCTCATAATGGGTAGGCAGAGGGAGCCTGGGACTCTAGTGTTAACGCACTTCGATTCTTGCTTTTCGCCGAATTTTCGAGGCATTGAGTGTTGAGTGGCAGAACTCAATACTGCGAAGAAATGAAAATATCAGATATTGTAGAAAATATTAAAATAATATTTTATTATACAATTCTTAATTCCTACCGTACAATCAGAAATTGAGCTATGATTTTATATAGCATTTAAGTTATAAGCTAATAATTGAGGTTGCCTATTGTATACAGTTAACAATTCAGATCAACATAAATAATGTATCCACTAAGCCACCTGGGATATTTGTATAATTATATCACTACGTAGCACACTTACGTCTTGGAGTCTTTAGGGGGTTCTAGTATGAAAATCAGTTAAGAAATAGTTTTTTGTCACAACTTTAGGTTAGTTTCTAGAAAAATGCATGTTTCTACATCGTATTGTATGTACGCTTACGCTTCTCATTGCGCTACGATGACCTATATTTGACTGACATAAATACTATAAAACAGAAAACAAATCAAAATATTTTATTTTATACAAATTTTACTGAATTTTACTGGTAATATTGAAGTAAAAATATTTTATTTTAATATTCGAAACTGGATATAGTAAATGGATATTAATTAATAAAATGATACATCAGCAAGCACCAGCTTTGATACACATCTGTGCTCGGCCGATCGTAATAACTATCATTCGACTAAAATTTTGCAACAAAATCTATTGGTTTAGTTTTATTTTGTTTTAGTTTTTTCTTTTTTTTTAGCTTCACGCTGTATCCCGCACACAGCAGGGTAGGCAGAGGGAACCTAGTGTTAAGACACTCTGTTCCCCATTTTCCGTCAATTTCTGGAGGCATTGCGTGTTGACGTTTTTTGCGTCAACGCCGCACTTTCCCCTCGACACCAGAGCAAAGGAATGAAAAAGTAAATGTAAATAAGATATTTCATCTCATACAATGGGTATCGAATCCACATCCAGTCGATTTACAGGCACACTTTGTGCCCCTGCGCCAAGACTGGCCTCGACTTTTGTTTTAGTTTTTTATATAAAAGAAAAAAAAATATGATGTATAAGTTTTCTAGTGTAATATCATATATCAAAATAACAACCATATTGTAAAGTTTATCTCTAGTTAATAATTTAGTAAAACTCTTACATACATATATTTAAAATATCTTTAAGAACAAATATTTAAATCATTATAATTAAAACTTAATATTTACAAAACAAGTAAGATCTTTCAGTATTTTCCTTTATTACGTAAATAGAACGAGCTGATGAACTAAATGTCACTAGTCAGAAGGCGAAAATTGGAACACAATTGAACCAATAAATCTTGTTTAGTGAGTTCCGCCCGTACATCTAAATATACGGCTTGCTAAAACTGAAAAGTTTACACGAGAGCAAAAATTTCATGTTCAATGTAGGGTAACCAATATTAAGTTATTACAATATCTACATCATATATTTTTAGGTTCCCGTTGTATCCTATATATTGCGATATATTAGGAGTAGGAACCTAGTAGGAACCTAGTATCCAGACAATTCGTTCCCGCTCTCTATCTACTTTAGTCGCAGAACTAATTACTGTTTAACATAAATCAAGGTATTTGCAATCGTAGTTTTGTTTGTTATAATTTGGTTCTGTTGATTTGTTTCTAGATTTTATCCTCATTGTGTGTTTTTGTAGAAAATAAAATATTTATAAAATGAATAGATAAAAAAATAGAAGAATGTTTACACTGAAGATAGCGCTGCCAAAACAGAACCGAAAAGCTAAAATTTAAACACAAACACAAATTAATTTAAAGCTTATCAGAGTTTATCCCAAAACCATGAGAATATCCTCAACTCCTACAAACCTTGTCACACTAGCAACACAAGTTTTGACACCTGTTCCGTTCCGTTGTCATTTGGAGTTCTTGATTTATGCCCGCGCCCTATACACAAAGAGTTAGTTGGGTGACAGCCCTTTGAAATAATGGATGTTCCATAATATTGTTCATATTTTTACACTTCAGAGACGTTCTTGCTAAATTTATTTTATGATTCGAAATATAATAAAGTAGTGTTAAGCTGTATTTTATTTTTTTATTGCTGTCATAAAGATGGTGTTTTCCATATGTCACTTTTAGTATGGTATGCTGTTGCATTTTTTCAGAGGACAGATAAAAAAGACGTAAATGATTGACTTTACAACTAAATTTATCATAAATAATTCAGTAATGATTTTAACAATTAAAGATATAAATTTTTAATATTTAAGGAAAAACTTCAAAGTAAATAAATACCCACCAAACTAAAATGATAAATGGAAATGAAAAATACTATTAGTAGGCATTTGGTGTGTCGACTGTAATGGTGACGGTTGTGGGTATTATTTATTGTGTCTTACTTCTCTACCATAAGAAACACCAACTAACAGAACAAAACAAAGTCAATTTAAAGTTAGAAATGAGCGACCAAAGCCACATAGTAAATATAGAGTTACCTTAGTTCTGTGTACAGTAATTAATTTGGAAATTCTACCACTTAAATATCGTTTAATATATATGTATATGAAAGCATATGAAAAATAAAAAAATAGATTTACATTTAGGGATAAAAATTTAATATGTATGTTAATTCTAAACCAAATATTTTCTTCTCGAACCCGAACGTATTAATTTTTTTTCGTCGCTCTGGTACTTACCAATTCAAAGGGCGGCGTAGAAATCTGCCATCAACACGTAATGTCTCGAAAATTAAAGCGTTGCGTGGTGTTTTAATACAAGGCAATATTTGCTTGTGAAAACATTCTTAAATATAAATGGCACTCTACTTTTCGGTGTCATGGTCAAATAATTACATTGTTTAATTTGATGAATGAATGGAATGTTTAATTGAATGAGCGTAAATATTAAAAACATCAGAGCGAAAAATGGAAATTTAAATTTGCATAAATATTTAATTTCCTCGATCTAACCCACAACCTGTCGCGTTTACAATCACATATTGCGCCGCTGTGCTACGACTGTTCTCAATTTTAGTTTTATTATTTTGAATTAAATCCGTATTGATAACTCTCCAAAAATATTAATAATAAATAAGTATTAATTGATTATAACACAATACTTTGTAGTTCTGTGCTAAATTACACATCTACGCTTATTCGATTTTTATCTTGTAATGTTTCAAAACAAAACATTTGAAATTAACCTTAGTTTAAGTAGTTAATTCTAGAATGCTACGGCCACAAAGCCTTATCCCAATCGATTTCTACTTTGCTCGTTATAAATCCCTAAACTCACAATCATCCCGTTTACTTAAAACAAAAATCTTATTATAGCAATTTAATAAGATTTTCGTTTTCAAGTAAAATTTTAATTTTCTCCAGAGCAGCAAACTGTTGTAATTTTCTCGTCTGAGTTTGAGCTAACCTTTAATCTGGTATAATTCTCGGCTTAGTTACGTACGTTTGATTACATCTGTGATCGACATCAAAGAGACAGTTTTAGGACCACAAAATTACTTAATTTAGTGAGCTAACTCCCTAAACACGAAACAGAAATCTTATTTGTATAATTGTATTTTTATTCATGTAAATTGAGATATAAGCAAGTAAGAAATATTTTTTTAGAATATATAAAATTATTTTATTTTGTAATGTTAAATTTTGCTGTAATATTATTTACGATATGGTCACTAAAAAAAACCTTTTTTTAGCTTCACGCTGTATTCCGCATATACCAGGGTAGACAGAGAGACGGAAGAAACTCCGTTTCTTAGGTTTCCAGATGGGTGAGTTGAGTTCCGGTTAAAGATAGACTCCTGCGCTGAGTTTGTAGCGAACCCACAAAAATTACAGCTATCACTGTTTTACTGCGTCACGACAGCCTCTGTATTACTAAAAAATATTGTAACCTTAATATCAATATACAAGTTAAATAACAAGAAAAATATATAAATAAGATTATCAAAGTTTATAAAAACAAAACAATTCTCTGAACAAATAAAGTTCTACTCACTAAATCGAGAACAGTTCCAATGACATAAGACCTCTACAAGATTTATAATAGAAAAACAGTTTTTCCGATTTTCTTTTTATTTATAAAATGAAAGAATGTACTGAATGGATTTTTTTATCTATTTTTTGACGTGTACAAAGGGACAAGGATATGGGTTTGAATTCTGTGTCAGATTAATCTATTAGTGTTACACCACATTTTGGCTCATGAGATCTACTTTTCTTTCCAGCTTCACGCTGTATTTGTTTGTATTGTATCCCGCACACAGCATGGTAGGCAGAGGGAATCTAGTGTTAATACACTCCATTCCCCACTTTCCGCCAATTTCTGGTGGCATTGCGTGTTGAGTGGCGGAACTCAACGCCGCTCTTTTTCCCTCGGCACCAGAGCGAACAAATGAAAATATAAATGTAAATAAATATTTAATGTCTTCGAGTGGGAATCGAACCCACGATCAGTCGATTTACAGGCACACTTAATGCCCCTACGCCTCGACTGGCCTCGATCTACTTAATAACTACATTAACAGCTTCCACAGATATTGTAACTTCTATATAGAGCAACTAATAAGCATCAGTAGATTCTTCTCAGCAAGAACTGAATTTCAGGCCAATGGTAGCTTTATTCAATGATTCAAATGTACTTTCAAATATCTATTTAAATAAAGATTATGTTGAATTCAAACTAACTCATCGCTTATTTGACACCATAATGACGCATTTGCATTTTTTTAAATATTGCAGGAGACGCAATAAAAATTTACAAATATTCTTTTTACATATATTAACACATTTTTTTAATCTATTATTATTGAATTTAATACTCTGCCGACTCTGATATATGCGAGAAAAGCGTGGAGATATAAAAAAAAATCAAAACTGCATTAAAAATGCTTTACACGTATACCTATTATTTCTTCATACACCAACTCTATACAGCCAAGTTGCATTAATTTGTTTACAAAATTTAACACTGCAAGTAGCAATAGCATACACAGCGTATTTGTCTTCGGGATTAAAACTCAAGCCACGTCCTGAATAAAGTGGATGATTGAGAGTAAGTATGCGCGGTAGTAGATGAAAGTTTTATTCAACAAAAACAATATCGGATCGTGCCAATTGTAAGGAGTCTAGAAGAACTGGGAATGAACAAGTTTAGTCTTAAAGTATGTTCCAGTTTGCATGTGAGTTGTAAGTTTAATAATAAAAATGTTTTATAGTTCAAATATTTTGTGGGAATTATAAATTTATTTGTAAGTTTGTCTAGTCTTCGATACAAGGTCGCAAAGATTTCGTAGTGGGGAACGGAGTGTTCTAACTTAGGAGTGTTTTAACTTTAGGTTCCCTAGGGCTACCCATTTTTAGCTTTACGTATATCTAGGAGATATGTAAAGCTAAAAAATAAAAATATGTATATGTAAGTAATATTTAAGACTGTACCGATATAGATATTCAGGCGGTTAAATCTTCAGTCTCTGATTACAGATTGACCAACGGTTGTTTAGATGATGGATGGACGAGTGATGGATAGGGTTATACTTTGTATTTCTGTACAAGACAGAATTAGAAACAATGAAGAACGAAGGGACAGACTACTGGTGGCGAAGATAGATCAACGAATGACAACCACATCTCGCCAAAAGGAGTTCAGGCCGTCCTCCAGCTAGGTAGACTGACGACCTAAATAAGACAAAGGAAACCAGCTGAATTGTGAGATGAACATTAAAGGAGGCCTATGTCCAGCTGTGGACTTCAAAAGATTAATTGATGGGTAAAACCCAGCAACCAATATATTTCAATGCTATAGGCATTTTTGATACATATCTTCATTATTTTTCAGTCTATTACAAATTAATTTAACAGCTCCTATAAAAATAGACATAACCAAAATGGGTCCATATAGCTCGGTACTCAACTTTCGAACCATTGCGTGTCGAATGGTAAAACTCAACACAGTTTACGAAAATTATACAAAACTAAACATTTTAATTAAAATTTAAAATATATAACGAAAGTAAATGTAAAAGTCCTTTTTATAATACAACTAAACCAAAACAATTCAATTGTGCCTGCCAAGTGCCACTCAGTCACCGGAAGGGGTCGCACGTCACGTGTTCCGCCTAGACTATTTATGTCCGTACCTGGAGACGAATTGAGGCATTTCGTTATTTACTACCGCCATCGATACTGAGAAATGTTCTAAAAATTGGGACGCTACAAAAATGTTAATATTCTATAAGATTGCCTTAGGTTTCTTGGTTCTTTATATAGGTAAATGAAAATTTACACCAAACACAATGGTTTTGGGTCTATCTCCACCTGGGAAAACGAATTCAATTCCTTTATTCGTTTTAGTAGACAAAGTGCGGCGTTGAGTTCAGTCACTTAAAAAGTGGTTATGGACCTGAAAAACAACAATTCATGAAACTAGAAAATGTATTGTATCATAAATAAAACATGTTCAACAAAAAGGATAAAATCTAGGTACGAATGTGTGCACCAAACAATGAAATAAGAAAAACACGTTAAAGAGAATCTTATACTACAACTAAAGTATCAGTAAGAAAAGCTCTAGAGTACGAGAACATAATCAAGTTGTCGTCGGAAAGAGTTCATGTAAAATATTGTACGTTGCTCCCTAAGCTACACTTTAATGCATTGTTTGGCCATTTTGTGAAAACCTAGAAAAATAAGGCACAGATTTAAGTTGGAGTATAACAGGATAACACTATCAAAAATAATAATATATCTCATTTATAAAAAACTAATCCTAGCCTTTCCTTAGATAAAAAGATTTTTCTTGTTTTGTACTTATACATTAGGCGAGTAGAAACCGTTACTATACTAAGCATTAGGTACTCCTGAATATAAAAAATGCAAGACCTTAATGTACCACAAAATGTGTTTATTGAGATTCACTGAACAAACAATACATTTCGGTGAGCTAGAGACTAAAGTTTTTTTTTAACTTCACGCTGTATCCCGCACACAGCAGAATAGGCAGAGGGAAGTCGCCGAGTTTTAGAGGCATTGCGTGTTGAGTGGCGGAGCTCAACGCCGCGCTTTGCCTCTTCACCAGAGCGAAGAAATCAAAATATAAATGTAAGTAAATATTTCATTTCCTCGAGTGGGGATCGAAACCCACAACCAGTAGATTTTACAGTCACACTTTGTGCCTCTGCGCCACGACTGGCCTCACTAAAGTATTATTTTATAAAAAGTACAATTAATTTATTTAATCAATTCCTACCCAAAATTTTATACAAAAAATAGATTATCCCATCAACTTATATTAGTTTGCCAAATAAACGAAGCAACTAATAGTAAATCTTTCATAAAAAATTAGTCATATTTGAAGTAAAATTTCAAAAATTCCACATCTCACATTACTCTAGTATACACATATGTTTTCGAGCTCGGGTGGAGTTGGATTGCGCAACATAATCTAACACATGAGCATTTTAATTATCCAGACGCTTCGTTGCAGGACTGTATAAACGAGATGTAACGACGGTTATATAGAGATATGGAGCCTTGATGTGGCTGTTACTAAATTGTTTGTTGATTTGTATAATTTTCTGTTTTAATTTGTGTTTTAGAAGATTTTAGAAGAATCTGGATTTTTAAATAACGTTATATGGCATGAATTAAATTTTTTGTACAAGTGAAAGTTTAATGAGCTTCACGCTGTATCCCGTACACAGCTGGGTAGGCAGAGGGAACTTAGTGTATAATTGGCTAAGCGTTACAGTTATTGACTGAAGATGAAGTCCCTCTCTCATTTTATTAAAATACAGCCTATCTAATAACTATAAATATTAAAAATATGCTTACGCCCATAGCCACTGCGGTATTCGGAATTATTCAGGACAGGAACCATCCTGTATCATCAATGTAACAACATAAATCTAGAAAATTCTTAACATTACTCTATTCATATCCAGTAGTGCTAAATCTCACGTAGGTTCTGTTCAGCGATGCGTGCCAGCTATCTGGGTCGCGCACGCTGCCTACGAGGACACTCCGAAACGGCTAGAACCAAATGTTATTACAAGGTGCATTTTTGTTGACGTCGCTTTAGACTGGACTGGAGAGTGTGATAATGGTTTAAACCTTCCTTTAATATAAGCTTTGAGTCTTTATTTTAGTATGGTCGTTTTGTGGCTACACAGTTAAAAAGATAACATTTTAATTAAACATATATTTAATGCCTTTTTATACAACTACCACTTTTTTATGGAATCATAGAAATATCTACGAATTTTAATTCTCATGATAAATTTCTTTATAATAGAACGTAAAATGTTAAAGAAATTGATCCTAAAAATATATCAATACAATAATGATGAATTACGGCGTGCTCGCTATTCTTCATATATCCAACGCACAAATGATTATGTTTTCAAATTGTAATGTAATATAACTTTATATCATTAATATTAGAGGCCAGTCGTGGCGCAGCGGCACGAAGTGTGACTGTAAAACCGACTGGTTGTGGGTTCGATCCCCACTCGAGGAGATGATATATTTACTTAAATCTATATTTCCATTTCTTCGCTCTGGTGTCGAGCTCCAGAATTCGACAGAAAGTGGGGAACGGAGTGTCTTAACACTAGGTTCCCTCTGCCTACCCTGCTGTGTACGGGATACAGCGTGAAGCTGATTTAATTTAATTTTAATTAATATAAAAGCCGATTCTTATTACACTCATAGTATCTATATTCTAGGCTGTTTGTTGCAGAACTAGCGACTATAGTATAATAACTATACGATATAGCATATACGTTGTCATAACAATAAATAAATGTCTATATTATTATTTTGGGATCTATTCAGCTAGCGAAACATTATTTGGTATTATATGATAGAAATATGTTCATAATATGAGTACGTATCGTAATTTGATTAAAGTTTCCAGGAATAGGACAGAGCCAATTTATGAAATTATAGGCTTAGCTAGAAATCAAAATCAATTACGAGTTATTGAATTGGAATTTCTCTTAGGGAAGTAATTTACATTAAAAAAAATCAGCTTCACGATGTATCCCACACATAGCAGGGAAGGCAGAAAGAATCTAGTATTAAGATACTATGTTCTCCAGACTCCGGCGAATTTTGGCATTGCGAAGTGTAAGTGGCGAAACTCAACGCCGCGCTTTGCCTTGAAACCAGAGCGAAGAAATGAAAGGAAATATGTAATAAATTTTTGGATTAAATATCTCTTTCTCTCTTCTTCTTTTTGGATTAAATATCATGGCCCACATCAACTCTGTTAAGATCATACACACATAGAATATAACTAATCAGTTGTTATAAGCATCAGACCAATACAAAACTAATATTATGACAAGAGATTAATCAATCCCCACATAAGTACACAATAGCTGTGAGATGTTTGATGCAAATTAGATAAACGGCTTAGCCTGATCTCTGAGACGTCCAGATGCTAATGTGCATCAGCTCCATTGATATCTCTAATAAAATGATATAGGACAGTTTGTTAATATAAATTAATAAATAAACATAATGCTGAAAATATATTAACATAAATAAAATAAATCAGCTTCACGCTGTATCCCGCACACTGTAGGGTATACCTACCCTATCCCTACAGAGGGAACCTAATGTTAAGACACTCCGTTCCTCACTTTCTGCCGAATTCTAATTCTCATAAAAATATATTTATGAAATAAATTAATATAGTTTGTTTGAAATTCAGATTCATTGTATTAAATATGTTTTTTTACAAAGTTATAAAATGTTTAAAAACCTGGCAGTCACTCGTGGCGCAGAGGCAGGGACAAAGTATGAAAGTAAACGTGACAGGTTGTAAGTTCGATTTCCGCTCAATCAAATGAAATATGTAATATTTTCTTCTCTCTGTGTCAAGGTCAAACGCGACGTTGCGTTCCGCCACTCAACACGCAATGCCTCCAGAATTCGGCGGTAAATAGAAAACGGAATATCCATAGGTTCAATATACCTACCCTGCTGTGTGTGGGAAAGTGAGAAGCTGAAAAAATAATTTGAAATATCATTACTCCATTTGAGACCAAGATAAAGCACTGTTTCATTTCAGGATGGTAGATCAACAGGAAGTACACTGTAGACCATATAAAAGTTGAAAAACTTAATCTTGCGGGTATGTGCACTCATTTTGTAATGAAATGAACTACAAATATAAGTTTCAGTTTGTGCAATTTTACCTCTATCTGTGCGTAGGCTGTATCTTTTGATTGCGTTGGCTTATAAGACGAAGCTGCGTATACTATATAAATATCAGATATAAATATATCCACGCATTCCTGAGCAAAATGGTCTTAACAGAAAAACGGACGGATGGACAAAATAATTCTGTAAGGGTTCCGTTTTTTCCTTTCGAGGTACGGAATCCTAAAAACGATATGAAAAGCAAATTTATTTTCTTCACAGTCACGCAGATATTGCGAGACAAACAAACCCACCTGTTATAGGCTGTATAAGTTTAAACCATATTATTTGGTTTTGGTCACGTTCAGTTTATTCAGGCACGTATCAGTGATGTTGCCAAAATCTGTTTTCTTTCCCTGTTTGAATAGTGCCGCATTATCCTTCGTACAAGAATTAATTAAATAAGATAGAACCTTGCGATAATAAAATGGAGAATTAGTATACTTTATCGAGTGATCAAATTAACTTATCATGTTTACACTATGTTCGGCGTATAGATTTTTTATGAGCAAAGATTACTTAGCGAAACTGATTTGTTTATATTTATATAGAAAATTATATTTGTTTTGTTCTTATTATGTTACATTATATTTTGCGGTAATTGCCTTTTTTTTCGTGATAGTACGGTAAATACTAGTAACAAGTTCATATTTTAATGTTGGTGTAATTATATTACTACAATGAAGTTCACAGTCACTATTTAAAATTTAGAATAGTGTATACATATACAATAAACAGATAAATTTATTAAATGACATCTCTGAGTGCAGCCTTCCATATGATAATGCTACTTTAACATTAACGAAAAACGTCCCCACTATCCCAAGTTACTACTTAATTCAAGACAGCGATAGGCTTTTGTGATCACTAATTGTTTTTGCAGCATCTCAAGATGGGATAGCCCTGGACCTGGGTCGTCGCTTAGTAATTAATAGGAATCGTACCCTTGTCCTCTCCATTACGTTAAGGGAATACATAATGAACTGCAAATGGTTCGGACTGACCAAAATTCTATTGTTGCAAAATATTAGAATTATATTATTTTTAATCAAATAATACCATGAGCTAGTTTATAATTTACAAATTGAATTTAAAATGTTTTAGCTTTAAATTAATTGTTATTACACAGAGAATGTGATTGTAATAGATATATTTTCATGATAGATGCCTCTAGAATTCGTCGGAAAGTGGTGCAACGGAAGTGTTGATGGGAACAGACTGTGATAGCACTAGGTTCCCAGGTTCCATCTACCTACCTTGCTATGTACGGGATACCGTGTGAAACTATAAAAATCATGACGAAGGAGTCACAATGTGTTTGCCGCAATTGTTCTGGTTTTAACTCCGTTAAGAGAACTATAGGTAGGTGTATCAGTATTTGTTACTTTTCAAAGAGGGTAAAAGCTCAATTCATTTAAAGCAATAGACGTACGGGAGAACATCCCGGTGTATTTTGAAAAAGAAATTTAAAATGGTCCACAAACAGAACTCTATTGAATTTCTTTGATTACGATTTCTAAGAAACGTTGACAATTAGTTATACTTACTTATTTATACTAATGTATATAACAATATGTTATTAATAACTCAATAGAAAATGCCCACTACTAGGAAAGTCACAAATGCTCACTATAAATATCGTATCGGTTGATCGGAAACTTTCCAATTTGTATGCTAATTCCTTTTATAAACTGAGGATGGGTTGAGACCGAACTAATTAATTGGCCAATTTCAAGTGCAGAAGCTTCGGGACTTCGAGTTGAAAAATATATAGCTTGATAAACTTAAATACGGTGAGATAGACTACAAATCTGTTTACTATAGATTTTTGTTTATTTTAAAAATTAAAATTAAATTAAATTTGTTTATTTTAGATAAGTTTTAAATAATTGGTTCATTTTCTTATAAAAAAAATTAAAAATGTTTTCTGAGAGGAAATTTAAATCACCTAATAGGATGGATAAGAGTTAAATACATAGTACAAATAGATTAATTTTGCTTTATGCTTATCAAAAGATAAGGTTAACCTCGCTTCAATAAATTTGAAAACAATTTATATTGGTACTTTTTACATGATTTTTAGGCCATCTATTCGCAGTGGGACAACGTAAACTATAGTTATGGGTACGATCCCCTCTCGGCAAAATATCACTTAACTCACTCCTATGTTTTGACATTGTGTTTTCTCTATTTATACCCTGATACTTGGGGGTTGCCACGTAAGGCTGAAAAAGATATTGAATAACATATCTAACTTATGGTTCGATAAAGTTTATTTAGATTCACGCAAAAAGCAGGGTAGGCAGAGGGAATCTCGAAAACTAGTGTTAAGACACTCATTTGCTCAGTAAGACACTTCCATCAAATATATTAAAATAAGTAAAAATTATAAAATTACAATACATTAAAAGATTTTACAATAGTTTTTACCTATTATAATACTATAATATAAAAGAAAATTGAAACTTGAGACGGCCGCCTACTCTAATTACTACAGTGGGCTGTAAGTACACTTCAAATACTCCAGAGTAAATTTTCCAAGGGCATGTTAAATGAGAGTCGAGTCAAATAGCTCGTGTAATTACATCTAGCAAATAACATAATGTTAATATTATTGAGTATAGAATTTACCTTAATCGTACTTACAATCATAGAAATATATATATTAATATAACAAAGATTTATCTTTGATTTGGCAGCTTAACGTTTTTCTCGTATTACAGGGTAGGTAACCTAATACCGAACTGTTGAGTTTCTCTTTCTCAGCAGAACTGCCTTTCGAACCGGTGCGAGCTTTTTTTTTATATGTTCACTCGGCGATTCAAAAGTGCTTTCAAAGCTGCTTATAAGAGTCTATTTGAATAAAGAATATTTTAAATTTGAATTTACTACTTTTCTCTGTCTTTGAATTTGAATCCCAAAGCACTGCGTTCTCATCCTTGCCATGATTCGAAACACTACATATAAGTGACCAATCTCAACACCTCGATATGTTTTGTTTGTCACACGCTGTCCTATAACGTCACGATTGGAAATCCTGTATGGTCACAATTTTTTTATCTAGCTATTGTAGTATTTCCAGTTTGAATAGTTTTGTGTTACGTATTTTTTTAAAAACAATAACGATAAAAGACTTGATCATATGAACCGGATCCATTCAATATTTTTTAAATTGACATAAAATACTAATACACGGTCTGTGATATTTGTTTAATAATTTATTTATTTATAAAAAAAACACCTTTTATATATCACATAAATAGAATAAAATATTATTTATATTTTATTTCATAACTTAAAGGGGAACCGAATCTACAACCATCGCTATTACAGGCCCATATTTTGAACGTAAAAATGATTTTAAATATTAATAAACAATATTTTGTTGTATTAGCATGCATCCTTACGGATAAATAAATAGGCTAGAAAGACGACTTTAATTTGAAGAATTCTCGACTCTGATCCGATGACGTTAAATGATAAAGTTCCGGATAAAGAAACAGAATTAGAAAAAAACACACAGTTGCTTTTAAACTTTTGTTTAAAAAGCACTACGTCGCCTACCTTTATTTGCAAGTGTGGTTTTACGGTGGCAGAATCCAACATCGGTTTTTATTATTATTTCCTTATTAAATTCTTGCCAATAGTTGAACTCGATACCATTGTGTTCAGCCACACACCGCGCAATTTCACTCTAACGGCGTTATAACAATATTATCTATTTAAATCCATAATTAACTTTGTATCAGTTGAATCGATATCCAAGATCGTAGACATTCGTCTAAGCACATTGCATTGCGTGACACACGCTAGTTCCTACATAAATTTAAAACATATTTACCACCTTTAGTAATTATTAGAAAAACAACCTTATTTAAAAATAATAAGGTTAAATTTCAATTGAAAGTGAATAATTTAAAACAGGAAGTTGGAAAGCCTTATCAAGTTACCAGCGCAATCGACTATTTGAAAAGCCGAACCAACCTCATATGTGGAAACGTCGCATATTGAAAACTATTTGGAATTGTTTAGCATTTAATTGATAACTAAGACGTCTGTGTAATTACTGCTTAGAGCTTTAGATTTTTGTTTTGGTATAATTTACTTTGGAATCTCCTATTCTGTGGAATTTGCTTGATTTTTGTTTGTAAATAAAAGAACGGCGTGTTGTTCTTGTTGTTAGTGATATAATCTCAATTATTAAATATACCAAATTAGCATTTTGTACGAACTTTAGAGCGCCCCCGGAGACTGTAGGATCGAATCTTAATTATTGTTTAGCTGTCGACAGCCACTTGACGCACAGTTAAAATTTGAAATAGACTGCACAATTGTTGTTGTTCTTCACTCATTCAAAGTAATAAGTTAAATAAAGAAAAAAAGTATAAATAAATTCGGCAGAAAGTGGGGAACGGAATGTCTTAACACTAGGTTCCCTCTGCCTACTCTACAATGTGCGGGATAACACAAAATTTAATATGTATAAAAAACTCGAACATAATATATTCTAACTTCTGTATTTACATATTAATAGTACACACAAATAAAGTAAAAAACTATAATTATATCTATTACGTACTTATTATAAAGCATGGTTCTTATCGTCAGAGATTTAATGTAAACAATCTTAGAGAAGAGAAATGTTCACCCAGTTTAAGTCAGTTCAGTTTGAGCTACGTACGGTCGGTTCATTTTACAATTTCAGATCCTAATAAGTCTTTAGTTTTGCTAGCTCGACGAGTATGTTACGTGTTACAATTGTTCAAAGTGGCGATACGGCAGAAGCAAATTTATTCTCTTCTCGTCTGATGGCCGGACAATTTGAACAAATTGGATTTACTTAATGGACCTAAGGCTCCCTTTCCAATTTGTATGAAGTGTTGCTTGATAAAAGTTCACTCTTAAATGGGAGGGGAAAAGTTTTTAAGAGGTACCCTCCGGAATTAATCTGGTGTGAAGGACCTCAATTCAATTAACATCGATTGGAGATTTGTCTTATGATTTTTTTATACTTTTAACATTAACTAAAGATCACAATTTTAAAAAGTGTCGTCAGTAATTTCAGTATGTTACAATCAATCTTGCTCTAAGTCTTAAGATTATCAAAATATATATTCATTGTCAAAATATATAAATAGCACTTATAATAAAAATATAAATTTCTATTTGAAGAATAGTAATTATTGAGGCTGTTCTTTTCCTTTTTTATTCCAATGCTAAATTATTCTTTTCACAGAATATATTACAATTATTAAAATTTTTATGATATGTAGCATATAATAAGCCCCCATGGAATTATTATTGTAAAAAAGATTTTAAGACGAACATAGTTTTTTCTAAATTACGTGCGTAGTAATTAGAAATTTGTTTTAGTACTTTGTTTATTTTCTTCAAAAAGATATTTTCTACATACTTAAAAATATAAAAAAATAGTTGAGAGATAGACATATTATGAGCAACATTAGTACGCGGACTCCTTCCCCAAAGTATTATTTTAGTTAAGATAATGAATGATACTGAAGTTATAACTAGTTGTGACACACATTAATTTTCCAAAATTTACTCATTTTAAAGTAATTTGAGAGACAAAAGTTTTTGAATATAATTTAAATATGAATAAAAAGTTTGGAAATTATGCTGGATAAGTAAGTTTTAGAGGGTTCTAATTTGACATTAAAACTAAAAATATTTAAAAAAAGTTTTTATAGACAACCAAACCCCCTTGAGTGACGATGCATGTCAACTACCATAAATTATTTATTATGTAGGGGAGAGGGGGGCACATTTGAACGATTTTTAAACTTTGTGTCATATCTAAATATTCTACAGTTTTAAACTTCTTTACTATTTCACAATGCTTAGTCCAACTATTGTGCCACACAATCGTAGCATCGTATGTAGAAAAAGATATAAGGTAAAGGTGCAATATCAACTTTAGTAGCAGTAGTCAAATGTTCAAAGCTGCCCCCCTTGCGGGGTAGCTTTGAACATATATGGGGCAGTTTTGAACTATCATCGAATTCAATGAAATTAAAAAGCTTTTAAGTAATTTTATCAATAAACTAAACATTATAAACGATGGAGATCAAATATGTCAACTACCATTAGGGGGTCCAAGATGGAAGGCTTGCTCGCAGCGACCCCTGCCAGCCCTTACGAGGGCTGCAACGTTCCATCCGCCACGTGCACCTCGAGAGAGCGCACTGATAGGGCGTCCCCCCAAGGCGACGCGCACCAGTGCGTCCCCGCTGGTGTGTCAAGTGGCGACGAATGCGGCGTTGGGGACCGCCACCCAACACGCCATGTCCGGAACGGCGGGAGGTGGAGGACGGAGCTACAAAT
>JAATLQ010026557.1:45012-74198 GCA_013421005.1 Heliconius erato x Heliconius himera | reverse complement strand
TTTGATTTTGAACTAGATTAGACTATTATAGGTTTACTGATTGAAGTATTTATTATTGTTAGCCCTGTGGGCTAATGATATTAATAAATATCTTCTTGCATCCAGTAGCCTGTATTTTGATTTTATTATAGGTAAGAAACAAATTATACATGTCTATTATTATATGATACACATAAAATACATGAATAAATTGTTTCGTTTAAATTAGTTCATTATCATCCTTTTGTAACAAAATCAAATACCTCAAGGCTTATACAGAACTTATATTTCTTCCAGAGTAAAATACTGTTAAGCTTGTACAATGTCTATCTTAAATTCTAATACAATATGTTATTCTAAAGGACCTCTATCTTCTTCCGCTCCAAGTCTAAATTGCGAATATTAAAACTTATAAATATAAAATCATTACACTTTGTAATAGTTATTTTTTATAATTACTACATATTTTTCATTATATATTTTCTCAGTTTTATGTAGTATTCCGTATGAAGCAGGATAGGCAGAGGGAGCTTAGTGCTATGTTTTCACTTTTCGCGCATTGTGCGTTGAGTAGCGGAACTCAACACCCCAATTTTCCTCGAGCGAAGAAGTGAAAATATTTTATTGCCTCGGAGGAGAATAGGACTCTTGTAGAAATAGTCGCTTTCACTGACACATGCACAGTTATCAATAAATCCATATTGCTTAGAATAATGACCAATGATCTAAAACTTATGAAGTGTATAACGCTTCGTGTCTTCATCAAATTATTCAAATACTTTTATGTAAATGACCTCTAACAATTTTCTAAATTTTTCTTTCTCTGTATTTTTAAGTCTTATTAGTTTTGAATCTATTCATTCATCCACCGTCACGTTTCTTGGTAAGTTTTTTTCCTGGAACTTAAGGCAGTAG
Source organism: Heliconius erato x Heliconius himera (assembly GCA_013421005.1). Classification (NCBI taxonomy): domain Eukaryota; kingdom Metazoa; phylum Arthropoda; class Insecta; order Lepidoptera; family Nymphalidae; genus Heliconius; species Heliconius erato x Heliconius himera. Next base: position 73,304 of record JAATLQ010026557.1, on the reverse strand, counting down.
ATATGTTACTTGATTAGTGATTATTATTAGAAATACGCATATTAATAGTTTATTTTTGTGATGTATAATTTTGATTGTCTTAGTAGAGTCACTCCGAAATCTTTAATCAAAATTAAAATACAATTAGCAAGCTTATTACTGGCTTTAAATAGCAAAGGAGACAGTAAAATATATATAGTATATAATCTGGGCAATTATTAATTAAAAGTAACGCCCAAATAACTCAAAAGTGAAAAAATATTTTAGGGCCTAAGTGTATTTTTTCTCAATAAGACACGTACATGGGCTAATTTACCACTTTGGCCGTTCTATCTCATAACTCGTGAAAAAGAGACGTTTTTTGTTATCTATCTAATGACGAACGTAATAAAAACAATACTAAGCTTTTGCAGTCAACACAGCCCAATTATTGTTCTGTTTAGCGTATAAGTATCAAACTGGCTGATTGGCCCCAAAAATAAAGAAATGTGTAGAAATTCCCCGCGTAGAAGTCTCTAATGACTATTTGGCCCTTGTACGTTTAAATGAGTGCTACATAGGCCGTTATATTCTAACAAAAAGTCCTGTTTCTATGCAGAAATTTCTATTTTTTAATAGCTGATCTGATAAATTATATCGATAGAATGCGTTTGGCATAAAAAAGTGAAAATTGCCAAATTGTTAGTTTGGCCCATATACATAGGACCCATCGATATTATTGTTTCTTTTATTAACTCTGAGTAATATGACGCGGTATCTTCTTAAGCTTAGATTGCTGATCAATCAATTTAATGTTATCATTAAAAAAGTGTAAAAAACATTTTTGGGTATAATTATCTGTATATATTTCATTAAAAAAAATTGCTCATTCACATTTAAAATGTATTATCTGTATATATTAAAAATAAAGTCACCCTCCGCCACTATCTGGCCTTTCTAACTCTTCTTCTAAACCACTCAACAAATTTTGATGCGGTGTTCACTATTAGGTAGAGTATTTCTCAGGGAAGGTTTATATATAGTTTACTATATGTATATTTTAATGTAATTTGACATAAATATGATAAATGTGTATAAAGTCCTACCCGTTGAGACACTTTCACGCATGCGCTGCTTTAATGGACTACATGAAAACAATGTATTGGAGTTTTATTCCTCTTAATAAGATCTATAAAAAAAAAAGTCAGCGACAGCATATTCGAATCTTCTAAGGATCTACAGTGGGCATATTTTTGTCTAAAAATAGTAATTTGAATATATATTTATTATTGTGAGGGATGTTTGTCCATAATGGTATCAATCCTTATCCTTTTAAATACATTAATAATTTTCTACGTTAAACGAAGATAAACTTTGTTCTTTACAGTATTTCGAAATTACGAATAGTTTTAGAGAAGAAAGGCATTTAATTGTTGACACATCACGCCGGCTATAAACTGCAGTTTTGGCTCATGTTTCATTTATCCCTTACTCTCAGTATATAAATAAGTATATTAGTTGTCTTGGCCATTTGGTGTTGATCAAAATATCCTTTACAGAAATTTCCTAAAAAAAAAAACGAAACGGTTCGCCGCCCGCCGCGCGTCCCCTTGCGTCACCCGCGCCGTTTTGCACTTTTAGTTTTAATACTTTTAAATATTCATTTTAAATACCGTATACCTAAATATTTTTCTTAAAATACAACAAATTTTGTAAGCAAAATCTAGTCTGTTCGACTGTCGCAAGGCAAGATTCACGTCCCACAGGGGATACCCTTACCGCCGCGCCGTCAGCATACTTACAAGCAGCCACACAGAAAAGCTTTTTCCCTACTGGTGTCGCTGTAAACGCCAGTAGGGTGGGTTAACAACTAAAGTTCAAGTTAGAAAAAAAACTAATAAAATCAAATAAATGCCCAAAAGACTTAAATTACTTAATGATGCCGTCGTGGCACAGTGGCACAAGCGTGTGTCTTTAAACGCGACAGTTGTGAATTCAGCTATATTCAGTTATGAGTTATGAGTTTCAGATATGTTCATTTCTTCATTTTGGTAAAAAGGCAAAACGTCAAAGCTACTCAATACGTGATGCTTTGGAAATTGCGCAAAAAGTAAGTGGAAATCACTCAGTTCAGAACTTCACTCTCCGGCTGGTGACCCAGGCACTATACTACGTGAGGAACACCACGCTTCACCGCAACCTAAAAATAGAAAGGGTCCAACTCGGGTCCAATGCGTTACTACGAGCTGATGTATTGTATTACCTGCACCTAAGGAGCATCGCCCAGTGCATCCCGGCCGCCAGAGGAGACTTTCAATTCTTCCCCGAATCCGACTACTAACCAGTCACCTCGGTCGATGGTCACTTAAGCTGAGCCTCCCTGACTGAGGGTCTCAACTGGCTGAGCTGACCACTGAGGTGGCATTTGATCATCTTTTCAAAAATACTTCATTCACCCTGTATCTGCTCTAGTCCTAGGACCAAAGGGGCCCCATATTGACAACGACACACCTATATTAATGGGTGCCGCTTGAGACCACGGCGAGAAGGCCGCCCTGCTGCCGTTCCCCAGCGCCAAAAGAAAGGAGCTTCAATGCTAGCTCTATAGTAAAGTAGGTTTAGAAGCAATTGCACGTATTTTGGAGCTCTCTACATAATTATAAGGTATTATTTTAGCGCAACATAGTTAGTTTCATCTTTCGTTTAAATATTTTTAGATAAAAGAATAGTAGGTAGACGATCTACTATGTTGTTTATGATTTTTACCATTTAAGTATTCTGTTGTTTGTGTCGTTTGTTTAAGGAACGTAATTTAGTATTTTAAGTAAAAAACGGTCAAGCGTGAATCGGACACAAAGGATTTCGTATCTGAAATTGTCAGATCAACGGTAAGTACAACTTATAAAGGTTGATAAACTTAAGTTTGCCGGCGTATGTGCTCGTTTTGTATATATATTTTACCTATAAATTTTCACTTTTAAAATCTTTCCTTATTTTTTTTATTAATTCAAGCTTGATACCGACACACGATTTCCAGATAAATAAATGGTCTTGAAGTCTTGACAGACGGGCAGACGGACAACAAAGTTTATATCATTCTATTCCATACTTATCGAATACATTATTTAGCATCATAAAATATTAAAAAGATATTATTTTATTTGTTTATATAATATACAGTTATTTAGGCCACTCGCGACTTAAGGCTTTACGCTCTGAGTGACACTCGAGACCATTCACACTACAAACTTGCAGTCATACATCGTAAAGAATGAAGGAACGTGCTCTATTTTAAGATAGTAGGCACTTTTTTTATAATATGGACTGGTTTTTTTAATAACTTAATTTATCAGATGTTAATGTCTATTGGGACCAGTCGTGACGCAGGTGCACACGCGTGCCCCTGTAAACACGAGAGGTTGTGGGTTCGGTTTCCACTCGAAGAAATGTAATATTTAATATTTTGAGTTCCTTGCCCTGATAACGAGGCAAAGCGTGGCGTTGAGATCGAGAATTCGGCGGAAAGTGGCGAACGGAGGTGTCTTAATGGGAACGGTCACTAGGTTCCCAGGTTTCCTCTGCCTACCCTGCTATGCGGGATACAGCGTGATACTAAAAAACATTAATTGAAACATAACCCACGTTTATTTAATGCAAGTTATGACGATAGCAACATCTGCATGAAATTGGAAATTTTATAGTGTTTTCATAGGTTCAGATATCCTGTGATTTTATAATTTTTTCTTACAGGCTGTAAGAAAAACTCTACGAAAAACTACTTTTCAATAATTTTATTTGCGTAAATAAATACTTAATATATTAATTATTAGGTAAAATATTTATATTCACTTATAACTGTTAATATTTTTAGGTTATAATTACAGAATTTTCATTTCATAAGCTGAAACGAAGTGTTGAGCTTTAAATAACTTCGTAAACACAAAAGTTCTCTTGAATGAAAAAAAATATTATCATAATGCATTCACGCTTTGTAATGATGAGGATAAAATTATTCATGTTAAATTAATTTGAAAATAATATTTATAATATTTTACAACTGTAAGGGATATTTCATTTAATTTGTTCTTTCAGCGTCACGCTGTATCACCGCAGAGCAGACCAGAGAGAACCTAGTGTGAAGACACTCCGTTTCCTATTTTCGACACAATTCTGGAGATATTGCGTATGAGTGGCGGAACTCAACGCTGCTTTGAGTCGACACCAGAGCTAAGAAAACAAAATAATAATTTAAATAAATATTTCATTTGTTCGAGTAGGAATCGAACCCACAACCAGTCACGTTCACAGTCATATACTTATGCCCCTGTCTAGTACAGAGGCACAAGTTTATGACTGGCTTCAACTGAATAATGTATATTATTATGATTTAGGGCTTAAATAATTACATTTATTAAATTTGATTCAATTAAAACAAGTCAAACGCTGGTTTTAGGTTTTTTCCAATACTTTAGTGCTAAGTGTAGGTATACGAATCCATTTCTCATCATTACGACAGCTGCAGGTACTTTAACGAAAATTGATACAAGGTAAAACATATTTATTGATTGAATATAAAAAATTGGGAACCCACATTTAATTAAATCTAACTATGGGCTTCTTATTAAAAGCAAATGTATATATGTTACGCAAGTATGTTATGCAAGTTCCAAAAATACTATTATTATATAGAAAAAATATATATATTACAATGTGAACAATGTGAATGGTCAACTTCGGTATTTAAATGGTCAAATTTAATTTCTACGTGTTCACCATACACAACCACCAAACGCAAAAGTATACGGCACTCGAAACCTTATATTGACCTATAGCCACCATACAAAGGTGGTAAAAATGTATGTATGTAGTCCAAGGTCCATCAATATAAGCTATGGTGCGTACAGTGATGGTGTTCTGGTAGAGTGCGGGTATGCGGCGACCGCGGCCCGCGCCCCGAGCCCGAGCGCCGCCCGCCGCAGTATGACGCGACCCGCCACGCGCCCGCCCGCCCCGACTCCAACGACGCCAATACTAGCTTACTATTAACCTATTAAATATCATGTATCCCGATACACATATAGTGCCTTCGATGTTGCTTCTCAAAGTTTTATTTAACAACAAGGTTGTGTTTTTGTGTGTTTAATTATGTGTGTTTCAGTTTTGATGTGAACGGTGTCGTGCGGTTCGTTTTCTGTTTCTGTATGTCATTTTGAAAAAGTGAAAAGTCAAGGTTTTTAGTATTATTCTTGTTGTTGGATAGGACAAAGGATATTGTTTACTATGAAATTGTAGCGTAGCAACGGGAATTGATGTGATCGATTTATTTATTTGTAATTATTCATATTGATTGTTTCAATTTTTGGTAATAGAATATCTATTATAGTCGAATATAATAAACATTTCAATTTACGTAAAAAAAATATATATAAATCACACTAAGTTTCATACGTAACGGACGTCGACTTAACAAAACACTTACCGCCAAAGTTTGTTTATGCTTAAAACGCTTTGGTGACTTGCTTTACTTTCAATTATAATAAAACTATATGTATATTGTAAAAAAATATAATATTTTTATTACAAGCATTTCTATATAAAATAGTAATATTTAATACATATACGTATTTTTAGGCTTATAGGCTGTGAAAATCTAGTAATATATAGTTATAACAAAAAAAAATAACCTTTAATATATCAAAATATGTATGTAAATAAGTAGAATTAGGACTACAGTGTTCAATATATAGAAAATAAATAATCCTGGCTGTCACTTGTGGTCATGGAAAACGGTGCCTTAAAACATGGGAGCAATAACAACAATAACGACATTGTTGAAGAGAAAGTGGTAAGTCAAATGTTATTATTATTTTTTATAGTTTAGAAATGATACTTATTTGTATATAAAATAAAATAAATCAAAAAATTATATATAAAATAAATCAAATAAATAAATCAGCTTTACGCTGTATACCGCATTTAGCTGGGTAGTCCGAGGGAGGAAAAGTTCCTCACTTTCCGCCATTTCGTGGCATTACGTGTTGATTGACGGAACTCAACGCTGGACAATAAATAACAATTCATTCCCTCGAGTGCTGATCAAACCCACAACCGTCGTATTACAGTCGCACACTTGTGCCCCTGCGCCAGGACGGCCTCTAATAATATATATAGTGATGAGTATTTGTAGTTTTTGAGAACTTTAATTTTAGTTAATCGATTAAAGTAGGACAATATTAATAAATAGATAATATTGTTTAGTTATACAAATAATATATTCATTACAACACATTTTTATATATGTGCATTATATTTATATTTATACCATACATATTAATATGCTTTAATCGATATTAATTCGTATATCCGTATTAATTATGTATGTATATATCAATTACGTAATTACTATCACTAATACGCTAAGCCGCTTCTACAACGTAAAGCGAATATAAAATAAGATGGGAAAACTAATAGACTAAGAGCAATCTAACAATTTCTATTATATTATAAGTTTATAAAATAATAATAAAATGTACAGTATAAACAAATGATTAACAAACAAATAAACAAGTAAATCAAGTTTATATATATTTGCATTTAAATCGATTATTCTATATGCTTGTGGACTTATATATTTTCTAATTGTACAAGCTTTTATACTACAAAAGTATTATTTTACCTATGGTTTTATGAAATTTATTTCAAAATACTGGCCAAAATAAAGGCCAGTCGTGGTGCAGGGGCACAAAGTGTGTCTGTAAAATCGACTAGTTGTAGGTTCGACCCCACTCGAGGAAATGAGATATTTATTTAAAATTAAATTAAATCAGCTTCACGCTGTATCCCGCATACAGCAGGGTAGGCAGAGGGAACCTAGTATTAAGACACTCTGTTCCCCACTAACGATTTATTTAAATTTATATTTTCATTTCTTCGCTCGGGTGTCAAGTCAAAGCGCGGCGTTGAGTTCTGCCACTCAACCGAGTGGCAGAAGTCAAGTCTTAACACTAGGTTTCCTCTGCCTTCCCTGCTGTGTGCGAGATACAGCTTGTAGCTGATTTAATTAGATTTATTATTTATTTACTGGAAGTACATTTTTATTAAGAAATTCTACTGTAGCATAGAAAGTTCAAGTCTGATCATACGCGTAAAAGGAGTTGGCTTGACTCCTATTCGGAATTAGTAAAGTGACAATGTTTATTTTTAAGTTACTTTTAATTTTAACAAATAAAAAGGCAGAGCAAGAAACTGGCTCTTGCCTGAAAGTACCATATTAAGTTGCTGAACATTATATTTCCTCTGCCTTACATGAAAAATATAATAAAACAGAACTAATTAAATAAATAATCTTAATATCTTTTGCGTGTGTACAATAAAGAAAATTATTCATTGCCTCTCTATTAAAATAACTTATAAATATAACTTCTCAAAAAGTCTTATTTAATTTAAGATTTCTTTTATTTGAGGCCAGTCGTGGCGAAGGGGAACAAACGTGACTGTAAACGCGACAGGTTGTGGGTTTGATGGTTGGAAATTAAATATTTAATATTTTTAATACTTCGCACGGTGTTGAGTTCCAGCACTCAACACGTAATGCTTCCAGAAATTGGCGAAAAGTGCAGAGCGGAGTATCTTAACACTAGGCTCCATCTGCATACTGAAAAAAAATTAAAAACAAAAAAATATTTATTATATAAGCACAAAATGATGACAAATAATATTGAATTAAAAAATTAAATTAAATTAGCTTCACGCTGTATCCCGCACACAGCAGGGTAGGCAGAGGGAACCTAGTGTTAAGACACTCTGTTCCCCACTTTCTGCCGAATTCTGGAGGCATTGCGTGTTGAGTGGCAGAATTCAACGCCGCGCTTAACCTCGATACCAGAGCGAAGAAATGGAAATATAAATTTAAGTAAATATTTCATCTCCTCGAGTGGGAATCGAACCCACAACCAGTCGGTTTTGCAGTCACACCTCGTGCCGCTGCGCCACGACCGGCCTCAATAAAAAATAATATTGAATACAATTTAATACACATTACGATGTCATGTATATATTTGATGCACAGATTTCTGTACAACAAACATTCTCACAATTTTATTTCCAAAAACTACTTTGCAGGACCCTCTCTTAACTTTCTCGTTCCGATAACTTTACTTAGTTCTTTAATATTTCTTAGAACTTAGAACTTTACTATTTCTTGACCTATAGCTATATATTATTAGTTAAATCTATATATAAATTGAAGAGGCCGGTCGTGGCGCAGCGGCACGAGGTGTGACTGCAAAACCGACTGGTTGTGGGTTCGATCCCCACTCGAGGAGATGAAATATTGACTTAAATTTATATTTCCATTTCTTCGCTCTGGTGTCGAGGTTAAGCGCGGCGTTGAGTTCTGCCACTCAACACGCAATGCCTCCAGAATCCGGCAGAAAGTGGGGAACGGAGTGTCTTAACACTAGGTTCTCTCTGCCTACCCTGCTGTGTGCGGGATACAGCGTGAAGCTAATTTTAATTTATAAATTGAAAACTTCACATCCAAATATGAAGACAATATATTATTGGCATTTTTTTTCAAGATTCCACTTTTAACATACAAAAAAATACGATCACTCAAAACGCAATAATGGGAACAACGACTGTCACTAGGATAGTGATTATAATAAATTTTAATATAACATTTTTATTCCATTCAGTACGACTAATTAAACCGCAACTGCGGCATTATGCAGTATATTTTCTTTTTTTTTGGCTACATCCGTAATTCGTCAACTTATCTCAACCCAACCTACATTACACTGGTACCTATATACTGGTACCTATATCGTTTAATTAAAACTTATCAGATTTTTACACTTTACGCACATGCCTCTGGTACATGTCTCCATTATCGTAATTGATTATAATGTGCATATCATCGTGATTTACATTTTTTTTTTATTGTAGGTTAAAAAAATTTAATAGCAATACAATAATAAATCTTGTATTATAAAAATTGCTATACCTACCTACTATACCTATATTTTTATAAAACACTTGTATTATACAAACAATACAATACCTGTGAGGCCAGTCGTGGCGCAGCGGCACAAAGTGTGACTGTAAAACAGACTGGTTGTGGATTCAATACTCACTCGAGGAGATGAAATATTCACTTAAAAATTATATTTCCATTTTCTTCGCTCTGGTGTACAGGCAAAGCGCGGCGTTGAGTTCTGCCACTCAACACGCAATGCCTCTAGAATCCGGCAGAAAGTGGGCAACGGAGTGTCTTATTTGATCTACCCTGCTGTGATACAGCGTGAAGCTGATTACAATACCTGTGTATATAAATATATATATTTATAATACAAGTATGGTATAATAAAAATATAGGTATAGTATAGCTATCTAAGCTTGATTAGATATAATAAATGAATATTTTTTTGATAATATACAAAATGATATACCTACATTAGACGTCTCGATTAGTGTTTAATTGGTCGTTTATCTTAATTTCAAATTTCAAATCATAACTTCCCGCTATTCAGATTGTAAATTGTTTGTATGTTGTAAATATTTTATATATTTCAATTTTATCTAGAATAAATAAATCAATCAGCTTCGCTGTATTCCACACATAGCAGGAAATGCAGACTGAGAAACCTAGTGTTAAGACATTCGGTTCCCCACTTTCCGCTGAATTTTGAAGACATTGCGTGTTGAGTGGCGGAACTCAACGCCGCGCTTTGCCTGAACACCAGAGCGAAGAAATGATAATATAAATTAAATTAAATATTAATTTCCTCGAGTGGGGTTCATGCCCACAATCAGTCGCGTTTACTGTCACACTGTTGCGCCACGATTGGCCTATTAGAAGCAAATATATATTATATTCCTTTGTTGGTATTCTTGGTCACTATAAAATTTTAATTATTTAAGTATGAATATTAAGGAGAAAAAAAATAATTAAATTAAAGTTACATTGATTCTTTTACATTTTAATAGCCACAAATACGAATTGTTTATATAATAATAATAATATACCGTGTACTTATTTACTTATTTAGAAAACGTATAAAAATTTGAACGTAGCGGGACTCGAACCCGCGCCTCCTGGAAACCGACCTTGCACTATGACCACTAAGTCATACGTTCTCATCAAGCTACGTCAAAATTTTTATATGCTTGTTACAATTTATTTATGTTGTAACTACTAATAAAATCAGTGGCGTAACTTAGACGAGAGTGCAGACTTTTAATATTAGCGATCCTATCTTTCAATATTTTCTTAAAGTTTACCAAACAAATCTATCCAACTTTTTGTGTGGAAAAATAAATCTTTTTTTAATAAGTCTTTTCATTGTTTATTTTGTTACGATCCTCTAGACAAATTTAAGGTATGTAAAGCCATGGGAACAAGCTTAAAGTTATTGTAAATACAATCTGATGCAGCGGTCATACTGCTAGTCCTCTTAAAAAAATCCAAATTCAATAACATTAAGTAAATTATTATTTAAAATTAATCAATTAAATTCAGCTTCTGTTCTTACTGTTCTGTATTAACTCTATAATTTAGTTTTCGTGACGCTCAATAGCAAGTTATTAACAAAGATTGTGCTAAAATGTACTTTAAAAATAAAAAAAAATCTATCTCTATATTATTTACGTAATCCTACTAATATTATAAATGCGAGAGTTTGTGAGTATGTATGGATGTTTGTTACTCTTTCACGCAAATACTACTGAACCGATTACGATGAAATTTGGTATATAGGTAGCTGAAGACCCAGAATAACATATAGGCTACTTTTTATCCCGAAGTTCCTGCGGGATTGATTCCTAATTAAAAATAGATACATTTATCGCTTCTGAAAACTGAATACGTGATCTCAGAGTCAAATCTTGAAGGTAGAAGACCTACATTTGGACACGCCATGTTTTTCTCATGTCAGCTCTATGTGGCTTGCTCACGTGTTTACGAAGCGAAAAATCTGCATGTTTATGCTGAAGGAAAAAAATCGTTAAATATAGTTTATAAGAGCATACTGCAGTAGCTACCAATAGACCTATGATAAGAGCTTTGCAATACTTAGTTACCATATTTCTAATATTGATAATATTGTTACGTTATCATAGGATTTCCACGCGGACGAAGTCGCGGGCGGCCTCTAGTTATTACTATATTTATCTTAAATTGTTCAAATTAGTAATCTAAAACTATCTTGCACACAAATAACGATTATGATTCGATCCCCACTCGAGGAGATGAAATATTTACTTAAATTTATATTTCCATTTCTTCGCTCTGGTATCGAGGGAAAAGCGCGGTGTTGAGTTCTGCCACTCAACGCGTAATGCCTCCAGAAATCGGCAGAAAGTGGGAAACGGAGTGTCTTATGACACTAGGTTCCCTCTGCCTACCCTGCTGTGTGCAGGATACATCGTGAAGCTGATTTATTTGTTTTTATTTAGTCATCTAAAACTATCTTGCACATAAATAACGATTATGGCTATCATATCATGATAATAATATTTATCTAAATCCATTATTTATTAATTATTACATAGAATAGATAGTACATTACTATTAACTGTTATAATTATTGAAATCGATACATTTGTTTTAAAATTTACATCTACTTTTTTCTCTCTGGGACAAAACACTTTTGTTGTGTACGTAAAAAATGACATATACATACTAATATTATGATATTATGTTCTTATAAAAAAATATCTCACGTGAGTCTGTAAATAACAAATTCAATTATCATTAAACACCAAAAAAAATTTATAGAAATTCTTTTACAAAACATTCTTTATATGGATTTATAGCTCTCAAAATAGAAATTGCAAAAAATTTTGCTTGTGAAATATTCTTTTCGCAGTGTGTGAAAGTTAATGTAACCACCGCCCAAGTGCATTAACCAATTCACGATCTATGCTAGGGTAGCTTTACAATTTCAAAATTTTTGTAATCAATAAACAATGTCTATCAATTTCTAAATAAATAGTCAATTATTACTAAAATAAAGAAAGAATAATTGAGACCTAGAACCTATGAAACTGAGAGATTATCCTATATTACCACTACTAATAGTCTTTAAAATTACTTCTGGAAAAAAGTCGCCAGTCATTTCATTTACGCTACAGCCCTTTAAATTTTTTTGATAAAATGGAGCTTATTTAAAAACGATGTTTGTTTCTATGCTATTTCCAAAATCTATAAGCCGCTAATTTTAAAATATTATATCATACAAAAGGCCTAATATTGAGCTATACTAAGAAAAACTATACTAAGCGCAGACCAAAATCGGGCAATTTTGTTCAAAAAACAGTTTTTTTCAAAAAAATACAAATTCTAAAATATCTGCCATCAGTACTAAAAATCGGCTACCGATATACAACCGTTGATCCGTCGGTCGCGTTACACTCTGTATATTGAATATTCCATTAATAAAGGAAAGCTATAGGCTGTTTTATTGTAAAACAGTGTCAGAAGAAGGATAATATTTTTATAACATTAATCGTGCTACTCACTGTACACTGTGTCAGTAATTTAGAATTCCAATTAAAATTTAGTATAATACACAACTCTTACTTGTGTCCATTTCTTTATAACACCCCCCGTATAGAGTCGTGGAGCCCAAAGGGATAGGCCCTCTGGGCTCCACGACTCTATACGGGATATAACAGTTTGTTAATTACAATTGTACGTTTTTTGGTATGTTATATTTAAATAAATATTGTATCTAAATTAAATTGGTTATTGCATAACATTAGATTATTTATTTCCATTCCAGCTTGGTTACATTTGTTTAAAAAGGAGGCGAAGTCACAAGTAAACGCATCGTCATCGTCGCATTTATAAACATCCAACATATTTTTTAAAAGAATCAGAAATCCTTGTCTTAAAAATAGCATAATCTCTTCTCTTCTATATATAATAAAAGTATAGAAAAGTCAATTATGTAGATGAAAAATATAAAAAGAAATAAATTAAGTTAGTTAACGATTAATAATATCAATTATAGAAGCTAAAAAATCGCCCGGCAAAATTTTTGTCAGTCCGTTTATCTTTCCATTTGTTCGCGAATCACACAAAATCTACCGAATAGAAATGGATATTTTTTTTGGATAGTGAAGTCGTAGAGTCTGTAATCTTTTTTGAATTTCATCCCTGTTTTCATCATAATTTCCTTAAAAAAATTAAACAAATAAACAATGTTTTCCAAATAATTGAAACAAGTTTATGTTGGAAGTTTTAGATGACGGTCTGGCTGCAGTACTGGGTAACCTGGTAGAAATTTACAATGAATTTGAGAAGGATCATGTTTGGCCACGAATAAAAATATACACAAAAATATAGTACGCAAGCACGTCTGTACTACGTACTGTGATACGAGTGCGGACGTTGCATTTCGAAGAAAAGCTCAAGAAGTCCTATATTTTTTTATAAAATAAGACTTTTAGGAAATCTTATCCTTTACATCGCTTGTACTTCACTTACTTGGTTGCGTCAGGCGAGAGAAGTTTTTCTAAACTGAAACTAATTAAAATGTAATACCTCCAATCTACAATGACACAAAAACGATTAATGAGCTATTGGAGATTCAAAAGAAATTGATTTCATTCGTATGTAAAATAATAATCGTTTTACATTGAGGGCCTATTCAACTATGACGCCCCAGACCATTGACGGACTTAGTCGACCACTGCCCCTCTATAATGTTTTTTTGGCAAATATATTCAATGTACAGACACAATTTTTTTACTGATTTATCATAGTATAGACTAGCGGCCCCCGTGCGGCTACTCCCGTTTGAAATATACAAATATTTTTAAGAAATGTATTTAGGAAAAAAGGCCTTTTAAGAGGCTTTATCTCAGCAACACCTTTTGAGGTACATAACCCTAAAAATATATTATTCATTTTAGTTTGGTTATCTACTTATATACTACTAGCGGCTCGCCCACGGCTTCGCCCGCTTAAAATACATGATTATTAATTTAATAAGAATTAAAAAATATTAAAGAATTGATTGACAACTATAATGACTTCTAATATGATTTTTTTACGACATTGTCGTCAAAGAATTTTTGATTGTTTTAAATAAAAAAATACGACCATGGTTGATATTTGATATTTATAAAATATACATAAAGCTAATTATTTATTACACGTATATATTTTTGTAACTTTATGTTCTTTTTACCTATATAATATACTCTGTTAAATGTGATGTCAGTGAATAATTTAATTTACTCATTCAGAAACAGCCTTAAATGTTAAATTATTGATTTGAAGGATTCATAATATTCTTTGTAAAATAACTGTAATAATTGCATATTAACTCCTGTACAGTTTTTAAATTAGTTACATATATTATATGAACGAACCCTCAAAAAAATCTTTGTATTTACTTGATATTTCTTTCAAGATCGTTCTTTATCTCTGTGTTGAATTAATTACGACTTCTTTCAAATGACGATAACTTTTTTTTAATAAACCGATTTTGATGAACTAAATTTTAGTAGTTAAGTTGAGTTAAAACAAAGTAATTGAAAAAAATTTTCAAGTAAATCGGTTCAGTACTTTCAGAGAAAAATGTGGACAAAAATATGTCGACAGACAGACAGACAGACAGACAAGAAATTCAAAAAAATTTTTTTGCTTTCTATTATTCTTTTTAAGTGTCCCTCTATCCATTTTAATCAAAATTACTAAATGTACAGACAAAATATTTTTACTGTCTTATTATATATAGAGATTATGCATTAAATAAATCATTATTTAAGGGTTTTGGGATAGATTTGATTTTATCTCCGAAAATTGTAATATTTAATAGAAAAATGTTTAGTTATTTCACAGCTGTCTAGGTAAAGTAACTGCGCGCACGCTGCAAACGTAGTTTTTCCCGACTGCTAAGGAAGGGTTATGTTTTTGGCGCGGATCTTGTATGTAACATTCTTTATTACCTTATATCTCCAGAATCGCTGAACGGATTTACACAATTGAGGTATCGTTAGATTTGTATTAGCAGCCCAAGTATTCTTAGATAAGTGACGTTAAAAGAAAATAATCATGGCAGCTGTGGGACATCATTGAACTTAGTGAAAAAATATTTTTTCGTTTCGAATACCACAATATGAGTATTAAATTAAAGAGCTTAATATGAGGATTTCAAAAAATTATATCATGATTATCATTACTATAATGAATTCTAACAAAAAAGTGAAAAATTTAAAAATATTTGTAAAAACAAAAACCTCGACTGCATAAAACTAAAAAGAAAATAAACAAGCCCAATAGTTTATTAGGATTAACAGTCGGGACCTATAACTAATTCTTCAATCAATAACATCTTTACCAGGAACCACGCATATTTTAAAGTGATCCGGACTGTTAATTCTAATAAACTATTGGGCTTGTTTATTTTCTTTTCAGTTTTGTGCAGTCGGGGTTTTTGTTTTTACAATTTTTCTTCTCACTTAAATCTCGATTCCACCAAAAATCCGAGTCAAAACATAGATTATAGCCAGCTCCACAAATCTTTATCTATAATTGAGAAATTGCATTACGTGACCGCTTGAGAAGGTGTCAACATTGAACAATCTGAAATCTCGGTCTATTTTATAATTATATAATCTGGTTTTTTAAAAGCTTTTATTTAACTTGCAATGTATGTAGGTATGTTAGTTCGGGTAAAATCTTTGAGCTCAATTTTCAAGTAATTATCTTCAACCTTTGGAGCTGAAATTTTGTATACACATTTGATTTGGATGACAATTCACGATAAAATGCGTGACTTTATTCTAAATCCAATATGGCGGACCATCCAAGATGGCGGCATCGTTATATTTAATGCACTTCTATAATATGGGTATTAAATGAAAGGGCTCGTTGAGATCAACTCATAAAATAGTGTAACGTTATTCCAAATCCAATATGACGGACCATCCAAAATAAAAGACTAGTTATTTCTGATGCATTTGTACAATATGGGTATCAAATGAAAAGGTTCATTGAGAGCAACTCCAAAAATGATTTGACGTCATTCTAAATCGAATATGGTGGACCATCCAAGATGACGGAATAGTTATTATTTATGAACTTCTGCAATATGGATATCAAATGAAAGGGAGTTGACTTGACCAGCAGGCAAGAGCTCCGAGCCTAAGTAGGTAACGGCATAGATGACAAAATGCAAGGTAGTAGTACCCTTACAACCCAAGCCCAACATAACACAATTGGCAACTTAAAAATTTTGAATTTAGTATATTTTACATAATTAAATGATTACTAGTTTATTTACACAAGTAAATCGCGCGTGAAATTTAAAAGAACATTTTTATTTTCTCCTTTTTAGAGCGTTTAAATAAAAGCTTTTTCTGAAAAATATATTTTGCTTTTAATTTATTTGTTATCATCATACATATCATAATTTACAAACATTGAACAACTAACGAATTAAAGATTTAGCCAATTAAAAAAAAACAGTATAAAATAACTCTATTAGGAAGTAACAATTCCTGATTAAAAAAAAAACATATTTTTATATTTACTTAGAAAAAAGATTCAGCCGTTTATATCCCAAAAAACGGGGATTTTTGACGCTATAAAGGGAATTAAAATTCATAGGGTACTTTCGATTGATCTACAATTATAACATTTGGTAGCTAGCATCTACAGATAGTACTAGTTCAGGAAAAATGTAAAAACTATACATTTCTGGTTAAATCCTAAAATCTGGGCAAAATTAGGTATTCAATTCGTTTGTTCAAGTCAGGTATCATATAAAAGGGCTCTGGCTAAGCTAAGCCTGAATTTGAAAATTGCTAAAGGTAAAGATTCAGCCAATTCAGTAAAACAGTTGTATAGAATAAATGTCATAGCAGTTAACAAAGGAGACTAAAACGATTGCATAAGACTGACTATTTTTCTCATTTTTTCCACTTTCACATTATTAATTGAGCTTATTTTTAGTATTGTTTAATTTATAAAAATTACAACTGTTTTATGACTATATCTCTGAACTCCTTACATTTCGGCCCAAAATTTGCCTCCTTTGTGTCCTTTGTCGAAGTACTATTGATTGACATTTTTTTTTATTTATGAACCAATAGTAATAAAACAATAAGGGTTGTTTTGTAAGGCTTGCCAGAATCCAATAGTCAAAACTGTATTTAAATCAGTTAAACCGATTCTGAGATTAGCGTGAACAAACGAACAGACAGACAAAAAAAAATCTTTGTTTTGGGTTGTACTACATTAATAAAGATCCCCAACAATTTTTTTCCTTATATATCTAAATGTACCTACAGTCACTGATCCGTTACAATTTTATTACAAGTATAAATAATATTTTAAAAGTTAAAATACTATAATATTTTTTTAGTTTAACATAAATATTATTTTAAACGACACCATCGGTGACAAAAAAAAAATAGTTAGTATATTTGTAGGAACTAGCTCAAATGGTAATGTACACAATAAAAAGTAAATGTTTTTGGAAATATAAATCTAATTGTGAGTTGATATTTGATATATTTTAATAATTGGTATGTACGTTACGAGAACGTTAAGAGAGATTAAATTTCTCAAGAGCATATATAAAAAATATGTGAAATAATCACATTAAAGAAGTATCAAATATATTTTATGAATTAAGTTTAATTTTACACTCAAAAGCCAATGAATTTTATGCATTTTATACACATTTTATACAGTCCAGACACATATGTACGTAATAGTTAAATATACTTCCAGTACCAAAAGAAATATTTCTTTTGGTACTAGACATATCGCGCTGACTGGAACATTAATGTTTGTGTCTTGGGGTAGTGATTGAGTCGGTGTAAATGTTGTAGGTATCGCAGTTGCTATGTTTTTAGATTGTATTATTGGAAGTCGAAGCAGTTTATTTGTGGTTGAGGAGCTTGTAATAATCAGTAATCTTGAAGTACCTGAGTTGCACCTGTTGGAAGACCTACTGAGAATAAGAATAAAAAGGTGTGTCAAATGACACAGTATGCTATTTTAACCGAACAAAGTGTATGTAATTTTGTCTACTTTATAATCTCCAAAATTTGTTAACAATAACAAAAAATGTGATAGGAATTTTGAAATTTGGACATACTCTTCTAATTATGTACTACCATTACAATAAAGTTTCTCTTAATACGAACACAAAAACCCAAAAAAACTTTTATGAAGAAATACAATCCATCTGAGTTAAACTCGTGACTGCAAAAGTCACACAAACATGCGTCCAGGTCCAACAGACGCGAACAAGGTCGTCACAGGTTGCGATGTCTTACTAGGGAATCCTTTATAGACTTTTTCCTTTTTGGTTTTACAGAAAAGAAGCTGTGCCATTTTACCCGCCTATTCCATTTTGTAAGCCTGTCCCTAATACGTTTCTTTTAAAAAATCAATTGAATATTCTATGGAATAACGAAAGTGCAACCCTAAAGTTTTAATAATTTTCACTTTGGAATTTTTAATGCTCTGCAAACATACATTATATATTAAAAAAGGAATGTAATATCGTATACTATACAAACAATACAGTAGTTCCCGCGAGCAGGGCGCTAGTATACTTTTTGTAACATATACATATTTTGTAATCTATATCTATTACAAAATAGAATAATATTTGTATCATGTTAGTAACTCTTTTCCAACTTCATAACAGAATAGAATTTGATAGATTTTACCTGCATATGTAGTTTGCAACAGAATTTGGACTTTTTATCCTGCTATTATTGGTTATTGAGGCCAATCGTGGCGCAGCGGCACGAAGTGTGACTGTAAAACCAACTGGATGTGGGTTCGATTCCCACTCGAGGAGATGAAATATTTACTTAAATTTATATTTCCATTTCTTCGCTCCGGTGTCGAGGCTAAGCACTCAACACGCAATGCCTCCAGAATTCGGCAAAAAGTGGGGAACGGAGTGTCTTAACACTCTGCCTACCCTGCTGTGAGCGGGATACAGCGTGAAGCCGATTTATTTATTTTATTTTTTATTATTGTTTATATACGCGAGGCAAACCATACGGTATAGCTAACAAATTTATAAAATATATAGCTGAAAAATAGTTTTACCGCATTTGTAAATGCGTTTAATTCATATAATATGTACAATAAAGAATCGATGAGACCAGTCGTGGTACAGGGGCACAAGCGTGTGAATGTAAACGCGACAGGTTGTGGGTTCGATTCTCACTCGAAGAAATGAACTAACCTAACTTGACTTCCCGCTTTATTCCTAGCGGGGTGGTTAGAGAGAACGGAGCGCCAAACGCTACGGTCTCTACATACCTCTTTCGCCTCGTCTACTATCATCAACCTCTGCATACATGCGTTCTGGGGGGTCTCATGCTTTTTACGTGACCTTCCTCTAGTATCTTTGATGTCTCCCTCTACCTCTCTTACCACTCACTTTCCCATCATATATCTTTTTTGCCAGTCTTTCATCAAAACACTGCATTGTGTACGGCCAAACGCGCAGCTGTGCTGACGAAAAAATGAAAAATTTAATATTTTCATTTCTTCGCTCTGGTAACGAGCTTTGAGTTCCGCCACTCAACATGCATTTACGCTAGAGACAACGTGAAGCTAAAAACCCGGACACGTGCAAATCGAGCTCACCCATCGAGGGTTCCGTACAAAAATTGGAGATCTCCACCTTTTTATGAAATTCCAAATTTCGCCCCCCTATTAAGGCTATTATCTTTTAACTACAAATATATAGTTTTCAGATTTTTTCCTGAATTATTACTACCTGTAGATGCTAGCTGCCAAATTTTCTAATTCTAGGTTAACCGGAAGTACCCTATTAATTTTGATTCCCTTTATAATGTCGAAATACGCGTTATTGCAATATAAACGGCCATATCTTTTTTTTAGAAAATATAGAAATACAATTTTGTCAGGAAATCAAGAGACCGTAGGTAGATCTGAGTATATGGTTTGAATTTCAACTCGGTATCTATAAGCGTTTGTGAGATAAAGACGGACGGACGGACAGATAGATGGACGGACAACAAAGTTATCTTATAAGGGTTCCTTTTTTCCATAAAAGGTAAGAAACCCTAAAAAACAAAAAAGTATAATAAAGACATATAATCTCTACGTTATACTATGATATGTAACAATAAATAAAAGTTTAACCAAAATTATATTTATAAATATAAAAAAAAAATATTACATTTTAAACGTACTCAAAAATTAATTAACAGCTTACATTATTAAGGTCGGTAATTTTTCCCGCATGCTAGCTATTTCCGTGCAAGTGTTAGTGGGGCCAACCCTTGACTTTTCGTGAAATGCACTTGTAGCAAAGTGAAAGTTGCTTTTGTGGCTAGCGGAGACTAGGTATAGGTATAGGTGAAACTGTTGGACGCCAGCTAAGACCTGCTAAACCTACTTACGATAAACACGCGATAGGTCAAGGGCTCCGCACCCCATTTGAATATCTATAATATTTATAAGATGATGTAATCCTTAAAGAAACTCTTAAGACCTCCACAGTTTATCTTTATACATCTGTATATAGAAAGTTACTTTTCGAAGATTACGCTTTGAGATGTTTCCGTTTTAAGACTATTAGAAGATTATTGATACTTCGTGTGCTTTCAAACAGAATAATCTATCTATGCGTTTATAATTTTGCATTTATAAATTATTATATACCAATTTTATATATTATTTAAATCAGTTTTAATTTGAATTACCATTAATTGTATATACTTTTTTATAAAATCAAATTGTTGAAATTTACCACCACAACGACCAATCGTTAGACGTTTGCCAAGGGCTGGTGAACCAACCGCACAATCAGCACGCGATAGGTCAAGGACTCTACAGTGTACACACCTACGAATATCTACACAATCCGTGCCCTCATTATGTAAATGTAAGAAAAATATGGAAATGAAACACCAGAATTCATATCAATTAATCTTTTTTTAATATTCTTTCTTACGTTGTAATGAAATTTAGAAATTATTTATCAAAGTTTAATATATATACATGCAAAATGATGAACGGAGTGTCTTAGCAACCTAGTAAAGGTTCCCTCTGCCTACTATGTGCGGGATACAGCGTGAAGCTAAAAAATTGACATATATATACTTATTAAAGTTATTTTTTTATTTCTATAAGATAAATTTTTATTTTTGCTATTCGTGATAAAGAATTGTTACATTTCCCTTAATTATCACTGCCGTTCTTATTAATATATCGAGTGAAAAAAAATATCAATAATAAAATCAATTGTCACAATAATTGATGTAATTAAAACTGACATCCTTTTTGTATAGGTATTCTAACTCTACATAAATTTTACAAACATTTTTACTAACAGTTGAAAAACGAGGAGAACATTTAAAAGAATTACATAGTTTGACGATTTCTTTTTTACGCGGTAAAAAATAATTTCATACGCAAAGCACGCATGAGCGGTACTGCAGGGCTAACCGGCCCTAGAATGAACTCACTAAAACCACTGCTGCACAGCAGAGAGTGAACTCCTTCGACGTTATGACTGATTCTCTCAAGGTGGCCATGGGAAACTACTATCTCTCACTATTAAGCTCGGCCTCCACATTGTACGAGGCAGCTACCGACTACAGCTAACAAACACGTCGTTGTGGGGCCCATGCGAGCATTCAGTATTTTTAACATTTTTTCAAGTGTTATTCCACACTTAGGAAAGACAAATACTTATTTAGAAAACGTATAAAAAATTGAACGTAGCGGGACCCGATCCCGCGCCACCTGAAAACCGACGTGGTCCGTTAAAATACTAGTCTCATCTCTTGACTGGTGCACCCCAGTATCAGCGTGAACCATTGGATCGAACAAAACGTAGAGCCGTTTTAGTTATCAGCAGAGCTAGACGATACTTAACGCCAAAACCCCGATTGGCCCTGTATAGGGCCCAGTTTCGGCCTCATCTGGAAATTGGAATACTGTTCTCATCTCTAGGCTAGTGCACCTCACTACCAGCCTGAACCATTTGATCGCATACCGTTTTATGTACGTAGAGCCGTTGGAATCATTGTGGACCCAATGATCTGTGAAAAGCTTGATACTTTGGCTTTGCGTAGAGATGTTTCCTCGCTGTCCGTCCTCTACCGCATTTACCGTGGGAACTGTTTGATATGTTACTTGCTGTCAAATTTTCTAACCGCACAGTACGTCACAAGCTAAAATATCACACCACCTGGATACTTGGCACTCCATTCCACGCGCTACGGAACTGTAGCTGTAGATTCTTTGGTGTTGCATGGGCGGAGGTGATCACTTACTATCAGGTGACCCGAACACTCGTCTTTTCCATAAAACAAAACTTAACCTCAGGGATTGAGTTCTGGCACCGCGGGTTGATATAATGAAAACTGATGAGTTCGGGACGGGTAGCTCTCGAGCTTCTCGCGCATTTTGGCGATATGCTAGGTCTGATTTCAATGTTATATATCGCTCAAACTTTTTTAACGTACTCATTTAGCCATGTGACCTGGACAAATGTTTTCGCAAAATGTTTTTTTTTTTACTGAAACTTTCAACGGCTCTGGTGTATAGTTCGCATAGTGACCTTAGGTAAAATAATCTCTCAATCATCGATATACAAATATCCTACGAGTATACAAAACATTATATTAACAATTTAGTTTAATATTATAAATTGTTATAAACTTGTTGTCATAAATAAAACTACCTCATTATCGCGTAACTATTATTATATATTTTAAAAATTACATACATATATTAACTATTGTATCAGGTTTTACACCTTTAATTACAGATACCAATGCTCGTAATGACTTTTTAAATGCTTCTTCATTTCTGTGAAAAAGAACTGCATAAATTTAAGGAAAATGGGTATTTTTCTATAAAAAATACTCAGGTGTTATATACATATGTGTATTCGTTCCTCATCGATGGTGCATGCTTATATTGCGAAATTGAAAGTGAGAGGTACAAGTTTGCCATGGCCACCTTGAGAGTATCAACCATAACATCGAAGAAGTTCACTCTCTGCTGTGCAGCAGTGGTTTTAGTGAGTTCATTCGCCGGTTAGCCCTGCAGTACCGCTCATGCGTACTTTGCGTATAAACGGACTGCGATGAATTTATTTTTTACCGCGTAAAAAAGAAATCGTCAAATTATATAATTCTTTTACATGTTCTCCTCGTTTTTCAATTGCCGAACCTGGGCCCTGTATAGGGCCAATCGGTGTTTTGGTGTGAAGATGAGATTAATTAAAACGTCTAGTTATGCAAGAATAATAATGAAATATATTATTCAAGAGTGAGAATTAGGAAGGGTACAGGAAAACCTCGATTCATTTTCAAGAATGCATTGTTAACGAAGGATGGGCAGTTTCAGTCTGTTTCAAAGGTATCATTGTCACAGATAATTAAATTTGTATTTGTTTAAAATTGATTTTAAAAAATAGGTCCCGCTGAGTTTCTTGCGCCGGTTCTTCTCAGGTCTGAGGCATTAACTTTAGTAAACTGGTGGTAAATTTTACGTTTGAAAAATGAAGCATGTAACTTCTTATTTTGAATAAAATTATTTGAATTTGAATTTGAATTTGGACTTCCCGGAGCGCATGTGGTTGACGAGACAAAGGATATAGCAGGGACCGTAGCTATTTTGAATTTGTTCTTTCTGATTACTCTGCCTAGGTTAAACTTTCTGACAAAATTAAAGACCATACTTTGAAAGTAAATAAGTATTTCAAATTTAACAATATAATCCGAAATACATTTAAAGGTGTACATGATAGAAATAATGAGAGGTAACGGCGAAGATCTTTGCTTGTCTATAGCCATTATCAGTCAATTTCAAGGACGTTTTCAAAGACGACTTTAGTACAGTCGTTCTTAGGACAGTGAAGCCTCCTCTTGAATCGTAATACACTACACCAAAATGGCTTGAATCTGAAGCGTATCTAATAATGGAATGCTAGTGTATTTCATATCACAGATCGATAGTAATAGTATTACTACACAAAAATTAAGAGATATACGCTTTCTGTTCTGTAAACTGTTGTTCATTAGGAATAAAGAAACTCAAATATTAGCACTGGATCGCAAAAATATCAATCTGCACTTACTTTCAGTTGCTAACTTATACGCCTAAGTTATTTTTGCGCAAAGAAATAATCTATGTTCTAAATGACGTGAATACTTTAAATATTTTTATTATCTGGTGGCTTGTGCTTAGTCGTTTTTGATTCCTTAACCACCATCACAAAAAAACTTTGACTCAAAGCAAAAATAAAAGTTTAAACTTTCATTGTTTTCAACAAATAAGCAAATTGAATGTAAAACTATATATGTAAAGTGCAAATTGACTCAAACGACACAGTTTATTATTTTAATGTAAGGCAAAATGTACAAAGCGACTAATAAAAACATTTAAGAAAGAGGACAAAACGCTAAGCGAGACATTAATAAAAAAATGTGCTTTTAGCGACTTAGTAATATAATATGATAATTTCTATATCAGTTTATACAATAGACTTCAAAATGAAGGCAAAGTAGGGCAACTGTAGGGTTCAAGCCAAAAAATACTTTAAAAAATATGAAAACTAGCTCAAAAAACGCAGAAAAATCCGCTGATTCCAAAAAATGTCGTTAAGACCAATAAGCCTTTCAAGCGTCGATATGTAGTATTTTCTTTAGAATCTCAGAGTTAAGTATAACGTTGCGTGTTAGTTTCAGAGGGTTTCCGGAATATTTAAAATATATTTTTATTAGCTTGATCTGTATCTATTTATTTATATATGTATAATATTATACAATTTATATTATATGTGTTTCATTAATGATAAGTATATACATACACCTTATAGTATTTTCAGTCTCATTAATATTACTACGGCATACTAAATTTATTAAAACATTTAAGAAAAAAATCAATAATATATCGTAGCGAAAATTTACAAAACAAAAATAAGAGGTCAAATTGGTTTTCGTGTTTTGTAGGTCCGAAGCGCCGCGTCGCGCTCCTCAAGCGGTAGCAGAGACACTTGTGTAGGACCGCTGGTGGAAGAGGTAAAAATAGTGACCCTATATGGCAACACCTGTAAATATCACTATGTTTACAAATATACTTCAAATAGCACGTTTTTAGGGCTTCGTATCTCAAAAAGAAAAAAGAGAGCCCTTATAAGATCACTTTGTTGTCCGTCTGTCTAAACCATTTATTACGAGATCGTGTGATTATGGTATAAGGCTGAAATTGATATCAAATCAATTAACATCTTTTCGAAGAAAAAATCATTACAAGCTTATATTTGCAATTGATTCAAACGAAACGAGTGCATACACCTTCAAATTTCCCATAGAACTACCTGTAGAATCATGAAATTTGGCAAGAAGTGAACTATTTAGAAAAAATCCTCCGTCTCCTCGAGTGGCGATCGCACCCACAACCAGTCACATTTACAGTCACTCGTCCCGCGCCATAATTGGCTTAAAGTCTTAATAACAAATCAAATAATTGTAATGCACTTCATATATAATGAGTGCATACTCCCGCAAACTTAAGTTTGTCAACTTTTATAAGTTGTACTTCCCATTGACCTACGTTACTAATTGGTACGAAATTGTAGGTGGGCGAATCCGACTGGCACTTGAGCGGTTTTTTTCCAAAAAATGTTTAATTAATACATTTATAAAATATGTACATTATATTTGCTTATCGTAGCAACGAATTGTAGCAGGCTATTTAAAGCCATTATATAATTTGAGGCCAGTCGTGACGCAGGGGCACAAAGTGTGACTGTAAAATGGACTGGTTGTGGGTTCGATCCCCACTCGAGGAAATGAATTATTTATTTACATTTATATTTTCATTTCTTTGCTCTGTTGTCGAGGCAAAACGCGGCGCCGAGTCGTCGCGACGGTTCCGCCACTCAATACACAATGCCTCCAGAACTCGGCGGAAAGTGGAGAACGGAGTGTCTTAACACTAGGTTCCCTTTGCCTACCCTGCTCATTAATAATTTAATTTTAATTTTTATATAATTCATTAAATGTAAAACACTCAGTTTCTCATGGAGTGTCTTAATACTAGCGGTACTGCAGGATACGCTCTGCCTATAATGTGAAAAAAATATGATATTACTAGAAAATACAATTTCTTTACAGAAGTATAATGCATCTTAGACTTCCAGTTTAAAAAAAAATTAAAAAAGCAGGAAAAGATTATAAAAACTATTAAATCTATAAATATGGCAAAAAGATAGGGTAGGACATGAGAGACAAAAACAGCTATACCAAAATTTGTTTGTTTTGTCCTAAAAGTGTTTAAAAAGATTGTGATTGTCGAATTAATAGTACAGATATGAGAGGCCATCGAGGTGCAGGAGCACAAGCGTGGCACTGTAAAAACGACGGTTGTGGGTTCGATTCCTATTCCAGGGAACGAAATATTTAATTTTCCTAACGAAATATTTAATGTTCCACTATTAAATGCACCACAATGTCTCAAGAATTCAGCGGAAAGCGGGGAACGGAATGTGTATCGACACTAGAGTGTCTTAACACTAGGTATCCTTTTCTTTTCTATTTTTGGTGTATGCGTAAAATTCCTGAAGCAAAAAAATATGATTATGCATATTAGAAATTTACTCGTTGCTCGTAAAGTTGAATACGTAAATATTAACATTTTTTGCCATATTTTAAAAATTCGAAATAAATCAATCAAGAAATAGAATAAAAGACATGTCATCTTATTAGCTAGTGACCGCGATAATTCGTGTAAAAATACAATTTTCCATTTTTATTTACACCTTGTTATCAAACATTGGGAAGAAAGAAAACTAAAAAAAAGTAAACCCTTCAGAACCTGCAGGTACTCCCACCTTATGTGACTGTATATGGTACAGGTACATTATGAAATAAGAAAGTGCCCTTTAAAATCCTTTTGCAACTTTCTAAAGGATACTTTTTCATATCTCATGAAGAATAATCCTACCATATAAGTACGTTCTTGAATAATTGATATCTTAGAGGTTCCTGTTTGATATTTCAAATATTTTTAAATGGTATCTACCGAAAAATATTTTTGCCAAATCATTAACATTTTTTTCCATATTTCTACATCATTGTTTTAATATGTTTAATGTGTTCTTCTACACTAAAGAAATTTTCTTTTTTAGAGAACGTATACAAGTACCCGCGTTTCCGAGTTCTAATTCGAATTCGAGTTCCGCTACGTTAAAAAATTTATACGTTTTCGAAATAAGTATTTAAGTTTTTAATATTTTTTATGTACCTATAAATTTTTCCTTTTTTCTTTATTTGTGTTGTAAGATCTCACTTCGTGCCAAATTTCGTAACTGTAGATCCACGGGTCAATATAAAAACGATGCATAAATACTGACAACTTTTGATTGCTTAAAAGCTTGATTTTTCCTGTTCTTATTAAAATCAAATATTCATGTCTTAATCACTTGAATATTTGACATTAATTTCAGCTGCATATTCCACGCGTTCATTATATGCATATAGGTCTTCACAGACGGACAAAAAAGTGATCCTATAAAGGTTCATCTATTGTCTTTTGAGGTACGGAATCCAAAAAACAAGATTTAGCACTCTTTTTTTCTACCTCCTCTCTTTGATTTTAATATTTTTGTGGAATTAAAAAAGACGTTCTTATATTACCAAAAAAAATAAATAACAATATTAGATATATACTCATATTACTAGTGAAATATATATAAAATACAAGCGTCAATTGTAGCTTATTGTCAGAAGGCGCGCGGCGTGCGGTTGCGTCGACGAGCCGTGCCGCGGTATGGCGACAATGCGTTCAGCTGAAGCGCTCGATGGGTGGGAGGGAGGTTGTGCGAGGTCACGTCGCTCGGGCGGCCCCGGCGGCGCTCGGCGGCGCTCGGCGCTCTGGGCGCCGCCGCGTCGTGAGGCGGCGACGCGCGCACAGCGACCTCTGCGTGCGCCGCCCGCCCCCGACGAGTTTAAGTCCGGTGACCACGCTGCGGACTCTGCCGCCTCTCACACTGCCATCGAATTGTTATCTAAATATCCGTTCCGGGGGCTTCGCCTCTTGTGAACGTCGCCGCGATATATGCTGTTCACGCTATTTACGCAACAAATTCATTCGAAATCCTTTTTAAGTTCTCGATAATATGTGCAAAAGTATATTAAATGAGTCGAGTGCTTGCTTAATCGATCGGCTGCATTAAAAAGTAAAAACTGTTATTATCGTTTTGCGGTCATATTTTGCAGCTTTTGTTGCGCTACAATACAGCTACAGGGCTTCACGATACCATCATATATTCCAAGTGGTTACAGAGCTTGTACGA
>JAATLQ010026557.1:17047-31695 GCA_013421005.1 Heliconius erato x Heliconius himera | reverse complement strand
CATAAAAAAATACCTCAAATGGAAACTTTAACATTTTCAGATTACGAATCCTTTAAGGCAAAGATTAGAAGAATACTTTCAACACGCATGGAGTTATACGAACGGAATCGATACGTCCAGTGTACTAAAAGGTTTTCCTGAATGTCTTCAAGCTGATATCTGTCTTCATTTAAACAGAAATTTACTTGCTAATTGTTCAGCCTTCGAAGGTGCCAGTCCTGGTTGCTTAAGGTGAGTATTTAATTCTTACCAAAATGCATACAATACTTAAAATATTATATAATTTACTGAACCGTATCAATAATTTAAATAATTTTAGGGCGCTTTCTCTGAGATTTAAGACAACTCATGCACCACCTGGAGAAACTTTAGTTCATCGTGGCGACGTTCTAACTTCATTATATTTTATATCTAGAGGATCTATTGAAATTCTTAAGGACGACATTGTTATGGCTATTTTAGGTAAATTTTTGATTATTGAAATAAATCTTATATTATAAGATATAAAAAAAACAATTCTTAACTAATAAATTACAAGTAAGTTTCAAATGTAATTTATTTTCTCTAATATCAACATTGGTCCCTTATAGGCAAGGATGACATTTTTGGCGAGAACCCGTGCATTCACGGCACAGTCGGTCGTAGCAACTGCAGAGTTCGGGCACTAACATATTGCGACCTGCATCGCGTGCATCGTGATGATCTACTCGATGTGCTTGATTTCTATCCTGAATTTCGCGCATCGTTCGTCAATAATCTGGAAATAACCTACAACATGAGAGACGTTAGTATTATAATTGAATATTGTATAATTTTAATTGCGTTTTTTTTATCTTTATCCATATTGTCAGGCTACATTTATTTATTACTGGATAATAATTTATATATTTAATAAATTTCTGTACAAATAATAGACAAAGATATTCGCTAACTATTACCATTTCAGATTACCAGCGCTTTATTCATCTCATATTATTATATAATATTCAGCATATCATCATCATTATATGCTGAATATTACAAAGTAGCATAAAAAAATATTCTATCGATAGCGTTTGTTACCAATACAATAATGGTACTTCTCATAAGTACCTTTTTGTACGTACGGTGGAAGTAATGTAATTTTTTTACAAACTCAGCTACAATAATGAATTCTATAATATATTATATTAATAGTATATTATATTATATTAATAGTATATTATATATTTTTTCTTAATTATTTTATTACTAGTCCATAGCTTCGTTAGCGTGAACTGTGTAGCTATTTTCATACCTCATCCTGACCTAACCGTCATCATTGATTGAAATTTAGAGAGAAATTTAGTGAAAGTATTATTTCACTCCTAGGAAAGAAAAATACTTTTTAGAAAACATATAAAATTTGAACGTAGCGATGAACTATAAAGATGCTAGCAATAAAAATAAGTTGCAACAAGCGTATAAGAATTTCGACGGAGCCCGATGAGAACTTATGGCTTAGTTGGTCAGAGCGCTTGGACGGTTTCTAAAGAGGCGCGGGTTCAAAATCCCACTACCTTAAATTTTTTATATGTTTTCTAAAAAGTATTTCAAAATATTGTATGTGTTAAGTGGGGTCCGCACTGCGGCCCATAAGTCGGTCGTCTCTCTCCGTCGTCTCTGTCACTAATCTAAACGCTCCCAAATCTGAGATCAATCTTGCCGTTTGCATTGCCGAATTATATATTTATGTATGAAAGCGGCATCTTAAGATCGATCTCAAACTTGAGAGCGATTTATAGAAAAAAATCATTTACTTTATTAGTTCTAATATTTTCCTTTACAACTGCCACATGAACTGATTAGTTAATTCAATTATTAAGGTAATAATTGAACTACTGATCAGTGTATACGATTTTCATTTTTTAATTGATTTGATTTAATAAATTTTATCTACAGGACGACTTAGGAGGAATTGAACCTCGGCGGCGGATGCGTTACGAGAATCCCTGTGATGCTAGATTACTTCGTGAGGCGTACGCTCGTACCACACGTCGACCCCATACAGAAACGTTCGCAGACAAGGTGGTGCGTGATTAGCTTTACTGTGCTTCATATATGTCAGTCGTACGCACCTAATGCACTTATATGATATAACTTATATACGTTCTTTCTACTTTAGAACTGATTTAATAAAAAATATTCTTTAATATGATATTATTCCATAACATGTATGTTGCACACAATAAGACTTCAATGAGCGAAAATATAGATATTAATAATTTTTAAGAATTAATTTCATAAAAGATTCATCAGATCGCCTATTGGAGCCTACACAAACACATATTATATGCCTTTTAGCTTTGCTAGCGCGGCGTTGAGTTCCGCCACTCAGCACGCAATGCCTCCAGAATTCGGCTGAAAGTGGGGAACAGAGTGTCTTAACACGAGGTTCCCTCTGCATACCCTGCTGTGTGCGGGATACAGCGTGAAGCTGATTTTTAGCTTTGCTTACATTGTACATAATATGCTAATTTGTACTTGTCCTTTATTTAATTTAATTTCAATTCCTTTTAGGACTCTCAGTGTAGTGATGAAGATACGGAATCACCGCCCAGCCGAGGCATTTTAGAGTTTTCAGCAGACAAAGCTGGTCAGGACGTGACCCCCTTGAACTTTAACTTCAGCAAGCAAAGATCAACTACACTCAATTCTATCACAGGTAATGATATATAATATAATTAAGGAATGTAATAATTAAGTATTTAAAATAATAATTTTTATAACATTTTTTACAACACATAAATAAAAAATCCGGAATACGAACGTCAAAAGCCGTGCTTAGTTCTGTTTATAAACAATATTACTATAGCGTAGTTGCACATAGAGATATGGAACAATGTGCAATCCCTTTTAAAATTTTATATCCATATGAAACTATAATAAATGATCCATTTTAAATGGAACCATTCTTGTAAATATCTAACTTATTTGTTAGTTTTTTTAATATTTATAATTTTAAGTTTAGTAAATTGATGAGTGCTTTTGTATCTACAAGAATGGTATCTATATATAATACATACATGTTATATCCCTTTTCTTCTTCTTAGGTAGTATTTCTTATTATATACAATTAATTTATCTTAGACATATACATTATCAAGTTGAAAAATCATGAAAACAAAACAAAGTCTTCTAAAACATTATTGAATCCCTCATAGTCAGTCATTATTACAATTATTTTGAAGAAAAAAAAAATAAAATAAAAAAAAAATAATTAAATAAATATGTAAAACTTAAATCGTATTGATTTAATTTGGAGCAGCATGTAATACGCTTTTTGTCCCACATTGTCCTTTTCGAAAACGGTGGTGAGAGGAACGTGGAGCAATAAGGAAGCATATTAATAAATAAATCCAAATTAATTGCTGCCATGATATTAAATATATATATAAGATGCTCCATGACCACGTTCCTCCTCCGCCCGCTCTGAGCGCGGCCCTTGTGTGCAGGCATGCTAGCGCAACTAAAACGGAGCTTCCCAGACCTCTACCACCATAAAACTCACCAGCCGCTACACAACAAATACTGTAAGTATGCATATACAAATCTTTAGTTGCATGTTCCTATCTAAACAAATTCGTCAATTTAAATCCCATGTTAACAAGTATTCTTTAATAAATTAATATTAAATATATTTATTTATTGTATAGAAATAAAATGAAAGTAATGAAATAAATTTTAAAATTGTACGGAACATAACATTTAATTAAAGTTGTATTAAATAAATTAACTTTCAATAAGTATTTAATGTAGGAAATAGAATATTATCATATTTCACATACTAATTTGATACACAACATGAAATAATAAACATCGAGTGTGGATGTGTGTATTTGAAAAATAATTTGTAAAAAATTTTAGCTCAATCAACGCCTCAGACCTACAGAGGTAGAGCTGCCGTCCGACGGCAATCCTCTGTAGGCCCACTGAATGATACATCACCTTTGACTGGCGGAATGGCGGGGGAACCAGCTGTCAGCACTCCTGCTCACAGCGCCACGTTGCCCGTCTCCAGCCTCAGCACCAACCCCAGCTCGTACTACACCAACGCGTCCCCCAGCCCGCCGGCGCCGGCACCCGTCCACGTCTCCTGCGACGATATCCTAGCTCCGAGTGCGCCGCAAGCCGTAGGTCGCACCTCTAGGTCAGCGCCCCATTCGGCTGTCAATTTACACCAAACAGGCCGACCAACGGCCCTAGCTTTTCCTTCTGAAAGAGGACAAATGCAGGTAATTTAAAAATAATATTACAATATTGGTAACATTAATACTATATCTATATTTTTATCACATTATCTATATTTTTGGCAGGACGTGATTTCTCCACAGTATCAAAATGTTGGTGCAGCGGCGACTGCGGCGTCAGTGGCAACAATATTGACGAGATTAGAGGAACTCAGTAGACGAGTTGCTGTTCTAGAAACAGGACTCACTGCTGATGTGCGGCGAATTTTACAATTACTGCAAAATCGCGATGTTACGCAACACAATAACCAAGCGCATACACCTTCGCAACCATTAGCAAAGGCGTCACTGTCAGTTCCTCAATCAAATGAGGTAAAATTTTCCTGATGTTTTATAACTAACCATCTCCCACTAGCTTCTAGTTCTATCTAATATGTCCTGTCATCGCTCAATGGAGTTCTTTCAAAATGGTTGTCACTTTTCCAGAACCAGTGGGAGTGGAACTGGAACGGAGACCGCGAGCGCGGCGGGAGCGGGCGCGGCGGCCGAGAGCGCGGCGACCGCACGCCGGGGGTGCAGCGCTCGGCGTCGGAGCCTCACGCGCCCGTGCCGCCGGCGCTGCCCCCGCCCCCGCACTCGCACTCCTTCTACAGGTAGTGTGAGGCAGGCGAGACGAGCGCTCCCCGCTCCCGGCCATCGACGCGCTCGCTCGCAGAGTCCGCCTCGTGCGGCTCGCTGGCGGGGGGCCCGCCGCCGAGGGGCCCGCCGGCCGCGCCCGAGGCCCCCGGCGGCACGCGCCCCGTGGCGCCCCGCGCGCGCTTCCACTTCTGCCGGCGCATAGCGTGCGCCCGCCGCGACGACGCGAGGACCTTCCTCTGATACGCCCGACCCCATGGACCAATTTTGTACTCTCGTCAATGTCTCGTTGACACGTCCTAGCACCGCGCACGGAGCGCCCGACGCTCGCACGGAGTCCATTTGTATTTAACACGAATGACTGCTACTGAATAGTGTCCAAGTTTGGGTCGAATAAAAATTGGCCTTAGTTCGTAAACGTATAAAAGGTTCTCGTAAATGAGTACAATATCTGTATTTGTAAATTTTATGAGTGTTTTCACATGCAATGATCGGTGGACGCATAGGGTGCTTTAATTTTGTTGTAGATTACAACCGTTATACATAATTACGAGTGGTTACATGTAATATACAATAGCACTATTTCAGGATAGTACTACAGATCTCGATTTGTTAATATATGTACTATCATCGACATAAACTGTCGATTCTAAGTATATCATCGATCAAATAATGATTTTTAAGTTTATATCTCAGCCGCACAGATTAAAGTTATAAGACTGAGACACTACGTAATGCCGTGAACTGTATTTCCAGAAGAGAGTAAACGATAAACGCTTTCTACCCGTCCTTGCTCCTTGCCTTTACATTGTAGCTAGGTAATATCTAACACTACTTTGATCAAACATTTTGGAATGCTCCTTGTGGAAGTGCGTTTATGAAAATTCACTTGTCATTATTATAGGTATATATACCATTTAAAGTTCAACATTAACTATCCACAATTCACATGTTTTCAATTCTTAATTTTTTTTTTATTTATTTACCCAAACTTTGACTGAAAAAATTGTTTTCATTATTTGATATGGTTAGTTTTAAAGCCAACTAAAATATTAATTTTTATTAATAATTGTAAATTAGTTGTTCAATAAATCAGATCTTTTACATAATTCATTATTAGCTATATTATTTATTTATTGAATTTAAAATTGAATGTACAATAATTCCATAATTCATTATTTTATAATAAGTATTATGTAAATATGTGAACAACGATTTTTACATAATGCTAAGTACTAAATCCTGTTATTGTAATCTGATGAATTGAACAACTAAATAGGGATGACGACTGCTTTTGACGACTTTAAAAATACGTACATCTTAGAAGCTCAAAAACCTTATAAATTATTTTCTATATGACAAACTAAACTACGTAGAGACCTTCCACTCTTAAACTGAACTTACGAACATATACAAATAAGTTATTTTTATAATATACACAATTTGTCATTTATCACTCAGAAAACGTCACAGCAAAAAAATAACATCAACAATAAAATATATAATAAATAAATTGTATAAATTTTAAATCGCCTTCGAAAATCAAACGACTTTGCTTCAAATCGACATTAGACTTTGATTACTGTTCTAAGAACTGTTATGTCATTTACAACATTAACTTTTTTTTTTTAATTGAATGATGTCTAATCAAAAAATCCTTCAGTGAAAGTGTTTTCAGTTATATTAATAACAGATACACAGATGGGATTTCTACTCTTATGCACTAAAAAAATATTATAACCCGTATTATTATTTTTTTTTTTACTGATGCTACTTTTATGTCATTATGATTACCTGTGTGTTTGTGAGTTCAGTTTTACATCAGATTGTCTATACATATTTATGTATTATATCTAATGTGTTTGGTGTTACGTCACATTAAACTTTTACAATCGCTGGCAACTTAGGGCCTAGGGCAAAATAGGGCTAATAAAATATCCTATTTTACACCTAACTAGCACCCAGCTAGGTGACGAATTCGTATACAAGTGACAAACAAACAAACGATTATATACTTAAATTAAAATAAAACCTCTTAAAAAAACAAATATGTGCGATTATAATTTCATCTTATTTTTTATTAAAAACCCGTACAAGAAATTATTAATATTTTAAAAACATATAAGTACCTACTTTAATTTATAATTCAAAACGTAGTCGTCACATCCCTATGTACATATAATATATATGTCATATAGCAACTACAATCATCACTGCAATTAATGACTGCTTTTATGAGCGACTCTTATAAAAATCCATTTTAACTAAGAGTTGTTGCTAAATTGTGGCTCAAAGATTCTATATCTTTATGTGGTAATGTATTATCCTAATTACGAAATAAGACATGTCGCCAATATATCATATAAGCAATAATTTTTTTCATTATAATAAGAACAGGTATCTGAATACGTTATACATTTAATTATATGCGGCTAGTATCAATTAAAAGATATTTGTAAAATAGTGCTATATTTTATGTTATGCTTACTAAATTATAATTCTTAGGAGTAAGTATTGAGCTTACCCTTATCAGCTATCTAGCGCCATATGTTGGAAATCTTTTCTTGAACGTAAAAGAACTTGAGTTTACTTAAAACAAAATAAAATAGGTTCTAATTCCGTAATATGGTGTTACATTAATAAGCATTAAATAGTTGCATTTTTTAACTTAGCTAATCTATAGATATTATGCGAAAACAGTCATGCATTTCCTAACATTATCGAAAATGGCGAAATTTAAAAACTTTTTAAATAAATATATTTTTTTCTTTCATTTTCATTTCATTTCATTCAAAAAATGCATATGATTTTTAAACATTTTTTAAAGTGTTATTCCACACTTTTCTAAATAAATATTTTTCTAAATAAGCAAATGCATATGATGTTTAAATTTTTAAACTGTTAATGTAATTAAGGTTGTTTTGACATTTAATTTTACAAATTGTTTTAGAAAAATTTAAATTAGTTTTTTTCAGTTAATTATTTTGTTGATGTTGAAAGCTAGAATTAAAATAAAAGGGCCGCGATGATATTTTATTCACCCGAATTAGTAATTTTCAGGATTTTTTTTATGTAAACCCATGCTTACTGTCTTTAAACCATAATTTAGAAAAATATTACGCATGAATTTTGATTTATCAACGAAGCATTATTTGAGTGATCTACATTATTAGCCTATATAATTTATAAATGTTTTATTTATCATAAAGTAAAAAATGTAATCGTGATATAACTTAACCTACCAAATCAACCAAATTTATATAAATCAGAAAACATAAATTACTCAGTTTTGACAGACATTTTGTTTCAACTTACATATTTTAGACTAGATAGTTCAAATATACCAACCAATATGAATATGTATCTAATCTTCAATTCCCCTCTATTTAATCTCTGATACTTTGTTATTTGCCTCCAAACGCTACAAGTTTTATGAATTAATTATTATTAGAATTTCAGTTTTTCCTTTATTTTTTATATATATACAGAAAAAAGAAAAATATAACATTTTATTTTAGTCAAAAACATAATTTGTAGAATATTCTTAATAGGTAGACCTAGAGATAAGTTGGTCAATTGAAAAATGTATTTAGATAACTTACGAGTTAAGTC
Source organism: Heliconius erato x Heliconius himera (assembly GCA_013421005.1). Taxonomy (NCBI): domain Eukaryota; kingdom Metazoa; phylum Arthropoda; class Insecta; order Lepidoptera; family Nymphalidae; genus Heliconius; species Heliconius erato x Heliconius himera. Next base: position 23,239 of record JAATLQ010026557.1, on the reverse strand, counting down.
GAGGCTTTGACTATTGAACAATATTTGTTGCTTAGCTAATTACTATAGTACGCTTCAACTAGATACCTTTTTGCTTTCATAGGATTAGTAGAGATTATACTTACTAACTTTATAATACCAACGAATCAATTTTATCTGAATATTTCGTTTTTAATATTTCATACAATATTTTCTTTTTTTTTTGTTTTATATTAACATATGAATAAGACTACGAAATAGCAAGATACATACATACAAAATCATGATTTGATATACTTGTCTTAGTAAAGTGAAATTCATACGTTTAAAATGTGTGATAAGGATTCAAAATATGAATATGTAAAACTATACTTTTTTGGGTCATTAATTTAAATACATTTTATTACTTGAAAACTTGATCCTTTGCATATTAATTTAAAACTTATATTAACTCAAGCGACTTCATTGATTTTCGTAAACGCTATGGTTTTTGAGGTCAGCTTAATTTAAATTCACTTAAAATTCCTAATTGATAATTCCACAGTCATTATGTAAAATTAAAAAAAATATAGGTTCAATTCTTTTTATTCACGAAACGAATTAATTAATAGACTAATTTATTTAATCAGTGTTTAGTTTTTTCATTCATAGACAAAGCGTGATTACGTCACAAAATATAAGAATATTCTTTAATATAGTGTAACGTATCTTTAACTAACAATAAAGTAGGAATGTATCTACGTTAAACTCATAGTATATCTTTGTACGCTTAGAACGTTAACCGGCACACATTTCACTTCTATTTTATAATATGTTATAGTTGATAGTAAAATTGAGTACATTTTTAAGTCATAGTTATCAAAATTTTTCCTACTACTGAACTGTACGTTTCTTTTACTTTGATGATTTCTTACTTTTTTTATATTTATAGTTGTCTTAATTGTTTTTTATAATCTTAACATAAACCCATTGAATGTTTTTTTTATGTAACAATTTTTTTTTTGTTACTTTCAGACTTGCCTGCAATATCTGTAATGCATACTTACTTAGTATTAATAAAATTGTCAATGTAACTGCGGTTAAACTCATATGTTTGTTATTTATATTTATATAGAAGACAGTTCAAATTAGACTTAAAAATTCTGATATCTTTGATGTAAACCTACTTACCTGATTTACCTGACATTACCTAAGGGACAGTGATCATATTATAAGATAAACATTTAAGTATTGTGGCTATGAAATAAACGCTACAAGTCTTTTAGCATAGTAAACTTGTATAAAGTTATTCGCTTTATCATTTTAAAAATTGTTGCCTTGAAATTAATTTTAGTCACAAATACCGGTTGTCTCAGCTTTGAATAATCCCACATTTATATGGTTCTAGAATATTATATTGATAAGTTTAGTATTTTATATTTTAAAAACATATTAAATGCAAAGTTAAGGCGTGCATAAAAATATAATTAGTAATTTTGTCTGTGATCGAAATTTTATATTGTTAAGCTGAAAAATAAGCGCACGTATATTCTAAGTTTCAATGCTATAATATGTTTTACATATTCTAAAATTTATCTACAGTTGATTTTGTATTTGTATATAAGTAATGGTATGTTTACATAATCTTGTTTCATCAACGTATGCACTGGATATTCTAGCAGTACCTATAATAAAAATAATGATTTAAGACTCTTGTTTACATAGCAATTAAACGACAGCCATTTCTTAGGATAGAAATTTGCTGTCTAAAGTTGGATTAAGCAATTAAAAAAAGAAACTTGAAATTCGAATACACAAAATACATTGCCTACATTTATAAATCATTATTCGAATTTTGTATAATCTGCATTCCCTCTAACATTTAATGGTACATGGTCACAGTTTGCAAAGCTCGGCAAGCGGCCTATACAAGTGTGTAAACGGAGTGCTTACAATAGAAGATGCAAGCCAGAGTTGGTTTTTGAATATAAATCATTTTGAATATAAACGAAACTGGCGGCAAGTATATTATGTGCAACTGATATTCAAGCGCTTGTAAAAACATGGAGGTTTTCGAGCCTCGTCAAGCATGTAAGTGAACCATAACAGCGCACAATTAAAACTGCAATGTAAACAAGAGACTTTGGAGGAGCACACAATATGGTTGCGTAAAATAATAAATAATAAAGCTGGAAAGTAATTATGAAATGTCCATATATCTATCTCAACAACTTTTACATTTACGCCATTATCTAACGCTCCAATGCATGTTAAATACATATTTTAAAATGTTTTATGACATTTTTATATAAGCAAACATTGTTATCTTATTGTAATTCTCACAAATTCTTTAAAGTTACGTTCTTTCTTTTAAAGCTATATTAATTGATATATTTTCTATTTACAAATACGTACTCGGCTTACGACACATGCTCTTTTAAGTTTTGTTACACAAAATATCTTATGCATGTTGCGTGTTATGTGCCGTTAAATCACATTCTTGAACGATATTGTACTACTAAAAAAAGTAAAACAAATAATTGTAAAGTAGGTACTATAGTCAGAAACACAGAACACGAACAATTGTTTCAATTCAGCAAATATATTTAAACATTTTGTTTTATTTGTAATCTGTATTACTAAAACGAAATGTGGCCTTTTTAATCGATTTTAACGGTTTTAATTTAGACTGGAGTCCCACCAAGGGATTTTTAATAATATTAATGTATGCATGATACTACGTACTACGTGAACACATCCGAAATTATCTTACGAATGGACTTTAAAATATATAAATATGATAAACTACAATAACACAAAAAATAAACGTTACAAATATACCAGGGTAACTAATTAAATTGCTGTTAAAATAATAATTTTCCTTAACGCTATTAATTAACCACGGAGCTTAAGAACTTATTACTTAAATCTCAATAGCAAATTGATTGACTTCTGTTTCATGTATATGATATTGAATAAATATGGATTGCAGGAATAGATCATTCTTATTCTATTAGAAAAAAAAACATGTCAACGCAATTATTAAACATGTAAATAAATTTAATCTGTAAAATTAATAACAATATTAATTTTACAGACTAAATTTACTCTGTCAAAGGGTGACGTCAATGAATGGTTCAAGGGGTTTGTGGATATAATGAAGGTGCAATGGGCTAAGTGAAAAGTGATTCCTGGTTCTATTTGCCTTCCCTGACGACGCCCTTGACTCTGTTATTCAAAAACTCTGTGTTATCCAATATTTCAATGTTTTATTTTGCTTTGAAATAAACACAAATACAATCACACGAATAGGTATGTAGTATACGATTTCCATAATTTAATACTTATAGTAGTGGAAATGTAGTTGTCATCTTGTTTTGTAAAAGATATTTAAATCAGCTTGCTTTTTAAAACTTTTCTTTCAAAGCAGAATTATTTTAATATTATAAAAATTCAACATTAAAATAAATTTATTTAACCGTATTATCAAATGTCTTATCATCTTAATAATTTCTAAATACTTAGCTTTATATTTTGTCATTGAACTTGATGCCGTATAATTGTATGAACACTTTTTATACCCTATTATTAATGTTATATCTAAGTTTTTGTTGACAAACTGTACATTTGTACAATGCTATACATGTACTTAAGTCATTGTAAACTAAATCGAGCACATTAGCCATATTATAGGTGAATGAATATTTGAACTGCGCAAAAATTCTCGTTGAGTACGTATCTAAATAAATTCAATGAAAATAAAAATATCACGCACATGCGATTTCTTGTTTTATTCTAGTATAAGCTTCACGCTGTATCCCGCACACAGCACAGTAGGCAGATGGAACCTTATTATTAGTCCGTTCCCCACTTTCCGCCGAATTCTGGAGGCGTGATGAGTGGCGGAACTTAACGCCGCGCTTTTCGTCGGTACTAGAGCGAAGTCAGTAATACAGAACTAGGGAGTAGCACCGTGAGTAATTTAACACGAACCATTTGAAGTCACTTTTGACCCCTTCGTAACTCAAAAACTATTCCACCTAAACCTTAAATTTAGCTCAAACTTTTACTTATATGTGTATCTGTAGGATAACACTTTAAAAAGGTCAAAAAATAATATTATCTCTTCCCTCTATTATTTCGAAAAGTCGCCAACCAAGCCATATATTTCATTTTCACATATACATTTTTGAAGATATATCTTGGTTCATGTTTGTTGTTCTTGTATTATCTGATATATTTTTTCAAGAGTGATATTGGAAAAAATAAAATATCCTATCTTAATATTTATGTGTCGATTATATTATCATTTCTAATAAAAAAAAGATTTCCTAATGGGTTTATAAATTATAAAGCCTTAATAAAATGTAAAAGATTTACAATGACGATTTATTAAGTGTATAATAATATACATAACCGTGCTAAAATAACACAATATTATAAGTAAAGTTATTACACTTAAATAATCAATATACACTTATAAAATTGAAGTGTCTGTCTGTGACTTTTAAAATAACAGTAATGAAATATTTGTTTTTTCAAGTGCCTACAGTTATTAAACGGTACGAAAATACCAAAATTCCAAAGTCTAATTCATTTTGCAAAATGTAATTTGCATCAGTAACACCAGAGTCGGTCGGTTGTCAGAGACATGACATTGACATGATGACATGTGATATAACCTTAAAATTATGATAAAAGTTAATACAATTAATATCCTTTTTTACTATTATAATGAATAAAGATACTACAATAAAACCAATAAAATGTCATAAATGTCGACATATATTGCTTACGGATATGGCGAATACTTATAAATCGTTGTGTGACGACAAATGTGATAGTTATAGTTCTAAACATTTTGTATATCTCTTGGAAGACCAGTTACCTTCTTGGATTAAGAAAAAGGTAGATGAAGAACAGTGGACTAGAGGAAAGTTACTTTGTGAAAAATGTGGATCAAAAATAGGATCATTTGATTTTGTTTCTGGAAGAAAGTGCAGTTGTGAAAAATCAATATTACCATCAGTATATTTTGTAACCAGCCAAATAGATATACCAATATGTTTTCCTAACTTAAGCAATACGTAATACATTTTTTTTGGTTTTAAAATTATTTTACTTAACTCTGTATAATAAAAATCATATCAAAATAAAATTAAGTTTCATGCTGTATCCTGCCCACAGCTGAATAATCTAGTGTTAAGTCACTCCTTTTGCCACTTTCCGCAGAATTTTGAGGCATGGCATGGAGTGGCGTAACTCAGGGCATTTGCCAATTAAAAAAATAATAAATAATTGATACTTTCTTATCAATTTTTTACATATAAAAAAAAATTAAAGTACCAAAAAATATTCTTTCATAATGTAAAACATTGTTTGCTAGATAATATTTATTAGTATTCTTGACAATCAAATTTTGGTGGAGGAGTGAAACTGTCTTAAGTGTCTGGAGAAAATATTAAAACATATATTTTTATTATTACTTTATTCTATTACTTCAATGAATTTGTAGTATTATTTTATAGTATTTATTGACTACTGAAGTAACCAGTCAAATTTTATAGTCCATAAAAATCTGCTTCACACCATCCCACATATAGCATGGTTGACAGCAGAGAGAACCTTGAGCTAAGACACTCAGTTCCCCACTTTCATAGTCCCTTTCATAATCATACTTTTTATTGATTTGTGTAGACAAATTACCAATAAGGTTTTATAAAATGACAAAGGTTTGGGGCCGCGGCTTCTTAGGTAAACTTGTCTTAGCTGAATTAAGCAAAAAACAAGTTATGTATATTATACAATACTACCCACCTAAAGTACTATTTTTATTAGCCTCCTGCACATATTTAATATTTTCTTCCTCAGATTTTGTTATATGTTTATGTTATTTTCACTTTATGCAATATTACCTTTTCACTACACATAGCAGGGTAGGCAGAAAACCTGGGAACCTAGTTTTAAGATACTCCATTCACTTCCGCAGAATGCTTGAGGCATTGCGTTTTGAGTGGTGAAGTTCAATGTCACACACATTGGCTTATTGCCAGACCAAAGAAGTGAAAATATTAAATTTATATATATATATTTTTTCAGCTTCACGCTGTATCCCGCACACAGAGGGAACCTAGTGTTAAGACACTCCATTCCCTACTTTCCGCCAAGTTCTGGAAGCATTGCGTGTTGAGTGGCGGAACTCAACGCCGCGCTTTGCCTCGACACCAGAGGGAAGAAATGAAAATATAAATGTAA
>JAATLQ010026557.1:0-16947 GCA_013421005.1 Heliconius erato x Heliconius himera | reverse complement strand
TTTTTTTCCTCAAGTGGGGATCGAACCCACAACCAGTCAATTTTACAGTCACACTTTGTGCCCCTGCACCACGACTGGCCTCATTCAATATATCATAATTAAAAAACAACATTTATTGTAATTTTTCAATTTCTTAAATATAACTAAATATAACCTATGAAATATTAACAATTATATAACAATATTATTATGTCTCAAATATAAATAATAAAAGCCTATAGATAATTAAATATTTATTTCATTAAATGTAATTCTATTCAACAGTCATACAATTTGTTATTTCTTGATTAACTTCTATATCTCTACATGTGGCAGAATGTAATTCTCTTCGAATCTGTAAAAAAAATGTAATCCATCAAAAGTGACTATTTAGACAACTTTCGAATTGTATTTACTGTTTTATAATGGCAAATGAAGTTCCTTCTTTTAGATTTTACATTCCACAATAATAATAATAATCTTTATTTAGAAGAAAATGCTTGCACTGAGACCTCCCAGTAAATATTCTAAACTATGATTGTAAGGAAGACATAATATAATATATAATGCAGGAAGCATTATAAAATAAGTATAAATAATTCATAATTTAAAATATAATAATTTAATTTTCTATTAATTAGTTTATTTTAATCAATACTTTTTTTAAATTAATAATATTTAACATTTATAAATGTTCATGCTTGTTTATAATTTATAAATATTAAAAACCCATATTCCTCGTAATTACTAAGCATTGTCAGTATTTTATTCATAATCTATGCTGATATATATATATTTGCTAATTGCTGGGGATAAAAAATTTGGGAAATAATCATTTATTTATTTAAACCAAAATTACATAATTGAACAAACAGTGTCCTGTAATACAAAAATCATACAAACTAGAACACTAGAATAACATGACTTTTAAAAAATGTAACTTTTAGCGTTTTAAAGGTGTAAAAAGAAATAATACGTAAATATAAAAGATTTTTGTAAATTTAAAATAAAGATTCTAAACACAACAACACTAACTCCTGCTAGTTAAAGAAAAATGTTATGAAATGACTTTATTAGATGTGAATCAAAATTTTATTTAAGATTTGCTAAATTTCATTTTTTGTTAGGTTAAATTCAATAGACATAAAAGAAATTACTTACTTCATGCGTTACAGTTGGATGTGACTGTTTTCTAAGCAACTCTAAGAGTGTGTCTCGTTGTTCTGAAGAAATATCTGCTTTGTAGCGTTGTACAAATGTTAATAATGCTTGGTGCCACAGCACTGGCAACATCCTAGTTTCACTTTGAAACCTGAAATAAGGTGTGGTTTCTTTTACAATTATCACTTGGTTTTTTTAGCTACATGCTGTACATAGCAGGGTAGGCAGGGGGAACCTAACAGCCTAGTGTTCAGATAGTCCATACCAATTAAGACACTTCAATTCCCCACTTTTCGCTGAATTCTAGAGAGGCATTGTGTGTAAAATACTAAGTATTTTTAATTATTTTATTAAGCATATTCACACTTTTTCCCCATTTAAGGTAGGTTTAAGACACTGTCACCCACTTTCGGTCGAATTTTCGATACAAAGTGCGTTGACTGGTGGACTCAAGCTTTCCTCATTAAAACGTGCGTGACGTGAGGCGTGCAGTGTGGCAGAACTCAACACTTTGCCTAGTTACCAAAGATAGGAAATAAAAATATTTAATATTTCATTCCCCTCAATGGGAATTGAATGACGCACACTTGTACCCGTGCACCACAATGGCAAATCAAAGATCAATCTATCCAATTGATCAGTCAAATTGTGAATTAGACTTTATGTATTACTGCATATATTTGTAAAAACATGAAAGGAATTTCATACAAATTATTTACCTCAAAAAATGAAATACAACAGAGTCAACAACTCTATATGGGAGAGCATACTTTTTGTCAAACAAAATTCTTAAAAATATAGAATTTGCACCAGTGTAGTCCATTTCAGCAATCTTTAGAAGAGCTGCACTTGAGTGAAGTACTGGAACTGAATTTCGAGCTAAGACTGAACCAATGATGATAGCTTCACGCAATGTACAGTCACCAGCCTAAAAGAAAAGGAAAAATGAAAGAAAACTAAAAATTTATAACATAAAATAGAGATTTCATTCTTGCAAGAAATAAGCACTTACTTCTAGCAATGGTAATAGTATACCCTTCATAAATGCACCTGGTTTGAATAATGCCTTTCTTAAAGCCTGATATAAGTGAAAATTTAATCGTTTATATTCTGCTAAATCGTCCCTTACTCTTGGTAATAATACTAAATTATAGAAGCGTTGAGCCATTTTTTCTTTTAAATTAGAAGCAAAGATTCTAGTTGCCTGTAATACATAATATACAACAATTAATATTATATTTCATAACATATACATATAAAAGAAAACAAACTGAAAATGGCCATTGTAAATATTGAGACTGTTGTGGCACAGCAAGGCAGTGTTAACATGATGGTTGCAAAGTTGATCACCATCATTTCCCCTGCTACTTGTCATGTATCTGTCTTTGAAAATTAGGGCAGAAAGTGTGAAATGCAGTGCTTTAGCACAAGGTCCCTCTGTCTATGTTACTTACTATACATTAAAAAACATGAAGCTGCATAAATATGGTAATACCTGGTACATTGCCGCTGCCGACCATGTTGTTGGCTCTGTAATATATAATATCTGTTCCCAATTTTGTAAATGTGGTACCATTTTAAATGCTTTTGGTAGTTTTCCTGATCTATACTTTTGTAAGACATTTCTGACACCTTCATACATTTCTTTTATTCTAGAAACAGTATAATTTTTGTTGTTAACAACATACATACACACTAAATAGACAAATAACAATTGATGAGGATGTGTGGCTTAGTGGTCAAAGTGCCTGGTCGGTTTCCAGGAGGCGCGGGTTCATGTTCCAGTACATTCAAATTTTTGAGAATGAGTGGCTTAGTGGTCAGAGCGCCTATTCGGTTTTCAGGCGGGTTCCAGTACTGCTACGTTAAAAGTTTTGATATGTTTTCTAAACAAGTAACAATGAGTATGACTGTATTAGATAAGTAGCAACAACATACCTGGGATCAATATTTTGCAATTTTAAAGTTTCTACATCTGAAAATTGTGTGTGAAGTTCAGTATGTTTATCTGTAATTTTATCCTTAATAATATCTGCCAAAGTACGAGTTTTTTCTGGTTTAGATGACATAAACATTTTAAGAGCTTCTTCATCTTCCTCATTGATTTCAATATTATCATAATAAGTATCTGGTTCAAGCTCATCATGATCTGATCCATCATCATTGTCAGAAGCAGGATCTGAAATGATTACTTTATAAAATCAAAGAAAAAACTATGGCTTCAGATAGACAATAAAAACGTAATTATGACAAAATATACCATTGAATGAAATTGGAAGAGATGTCGCTGAAGAAGTTATTCCACTACCAAGCTCAGCTTGTTGTTTCCTTGCCGCTTTAAGAATTTTTTTGGACAAATCTGCGTTTACAAACTAACATAAAAAATTAGAAAATCAAATCAAATTTTAGTGTTCATTTATTGAATTTATGTTTACGTGCTTAACTTACGTCTTCGTCATCATCATGTCTATTTTTTTCTTTCATCCTATTTTTATTTTTGACAGAACTTGAAGCTTCGATCTGGTCCGCAAGAGCAACATTTTTGCCAAGTTGTGAGGGTTTTACTTTCTTCGCTTTTCCCATATTACAGTATTATTTTCATTAATACTTTTACCCACGTGCTAAGATAAATATATTTGACAATTGACAATTTGACATTGGCATTTTTTTTTCAACTTACTTGTATAGCAAAACGTTGACACTTGACAGTTGAAAACAGATTATTATTAGTTTCGTTATAACAATCTACATTAGAACTATAAGTAAACAATTTTAAATTATTTAAAATCTTCGTTTTAATTTTATTTACGGTACATAATTAGGTTTGTATTTTTATTTTTTTTATCATAAAATAGAAGTTTTGATGATTGAATTATTCACTTCATTCGCATAATCACATATCTAAAGTCATTTTTGCCGATTTTTGTTTTTTAAAAACAGAGTAAAGTAGTACCATTATTTAAGAATGGAGAAAATAGTGATCCTAGCAACTATAGACCTGTATCTGTTTTGCCATCGCTGAGTAAATTTTTTGAGAAAATTATTGTCAATTAATCATCTACATATTTGAGACGTAATTAGATACTGAATATTATACAGTATGATTTTACTAAAGCCCTTCTTAAACACATTTATTGGGGAGAGTCACAGACGAAAGGATCGGGTGGATAAGAACGCTTTTCAACAAGTCTGAGACTACGCCAAGTAAATAAGAGTATCGAAATAATGCAATCCATTGAATAAATTATAAGACAAGTACATAAACATTCTGTTGTCTTGTTCACGTTGAACATCTTTCATTGTATTTTTTTTATAAATATTTATATATAAATATAAATTTATATGTAACATTTATGTATATATAATATGTATTTAAAGTATTTATAAGTATAAAGATATTAAAATTAAATTTAAATAAGTTTTTTAGAGCCTAACATAGCCTTAAGTAAAATAATACAAAAGAGTTGACTTTCATAATTGAAAGAGTACGGGCCACATCGAGTTTTCAGGCACAATCTGTGGTCACTATTTGTAGATTTTGGTGAATCATATTTTTGTTTTGTATAGGGAGCTATAAGAAACTAGGCGAGTACAAGTGACTCCTATCCTATCCTAGCAAAGAGTGAGGATGTAGTACTTTAATTAAATATTCAACTTATAGCCTGCTCGCACACGTACAATAATATTGTCAATAAAACGCGTCCATAATATTGTATATGTGTGGCCGATTTATCGATCTGTATCCCGCACACAGCAGGGTAGGCAGAGGGAACCTAGTGTTAAGACACTCCGTTCCCTACTTTCCGCCGAGTTCTGGAGGCATTGCGTGTTGAGTAGCGGAACTCAACGCCGTACTTTGCCTCGACACCAGAGCGAAGAAATTAAAATATAAATGTAAATATTTAATTTCCTTGAGTGGGGATCGAACCCACAACCAGTTGATTTTACAGTCACACTTTGTGCCTCTGCGCCACGACTGGCTTCTTAATATTATTGTAGATTTTTAGGAATTATGTTTCTGTCACAGGAAGTGAGAAAAACATAATTTCAGTTTTTATATCGGGAGAAGCAGGGTTATTATCAATTATATTGTCGTGTGCGAGCGCGCGTCAATATTATAATTTGAAAAAAAGACTTTAAAGGAGGCGGACGCTTATGCTTTTTATTAAAGATGACGAAAACAGTATAAAAAGCGAACATAATCTTGATATTACTACTCTCACGGAAAAACAATATTTAATAAAGTTTATTAAACCATAAGAATTTATTCAGAGCTATGGAATAGGTAGGTACGTCAATTATCGATATACGCATATCGCGATTAAGAAAAATAAGCTAAGCTAAGAAAGCTGTTCGATATTTACAAAAAAAATCTAACCAGATAGAGATAATATTTTTTAAAAGCGGCTATCTGTCATTCTCATGTATTTTTTTTAATCATCCTCTGTTCGTAAAATTACCTTCACGCTGTATGCGGCACACTGCTGGGTAGGCAGAGGAAACCTAATATTAAGACACTCCGTGCCCCATTTTCTATCTAATTCTGGAGGTATTGCTTTGCTTCGACACCAGAAGAAGAAATGAAAATATTAAATTTTGTCATTACCTCAAGCGGGAATCGAACCCACAATCTGACGCTTTTTCAGAGTCACACTGTACCACGAATTAAATATAATAAGCAACATTGTGAAATATATTATGAAATAAAATCAGCTTCATGTTTATCTCGCACACAGCAGGAAAGGAAGAGGGAACCTAGCATTAAGACACTCCGTTCCGTTTCCGCGAGGCATTCCGAAATAATGAATGGCGGAATTCAACGTCGCGCTTTGCTTTCACACCAGAATGAAAAAATTACATTATTTACTTAGGAAATGCAAATCTCGATTTTAATTACATTTATGGGTGATGAAGCCTACGAGCTATTAGAAAATTTAGCCAGTCCAGCGAAACTATCGGATTTGTCTTTTAGCAAAGCAGACGATTTCAGTCAAATCCATCTGTTTTAGCACAACTATTCCGATTTACACAAAAGAGACAAATGGATTACAAAATCTTGTATAGTTGCGTCGCGGAATTAAAGGCATTAAGTGTTTGGTAGAAATTTAAATTAAAATTTACGGGATCAATTCATTTTGTGGACTCAGAAGTAACAATACAAGGCAACCGTTGTTTTCGGAACCCGATGCGATCACTTTTTCGGAAACAGTCACATCTTTAGAAGCACTAAATGTCAGAAAGCGGTTTATGGTATTAGAGATACAGCATGGTAGTCTTGTAGTGGAAATTATGTTACGCCCTTATAAAGAAGAGTACGCTCTTCCCACGCGCAAATAAACAAAACGTTGCATGCAATTGTTGTGGAGGTCGTCATCATGACAGTCCTAGTTGTCGATTCTGTAATAGATGTGAGGGTACCACTCATCTTCAAAAGGTATGTCCTAAGGCATAGTAATGCGGCACGTAGAACGATTAGACCTGGATTATACCATAGTGGGGATGATGTTAAGATTCTGGAGAAGGCCGACTTAGAACATGAAGTACAACATTTATGTTGAAGTGTGTGTGGAAGAATCCTTACAGCTTTATAGCTTTTGCAACTCGGCGGAAAGTGGGGAACGGAGTGTCTTAACACTAGGTTCCCTCTGCCTACCCTGCTGTATGAGAGATATATTTGATTTTCGCCTCACTTCATTACAGGTTTGTTTCTCGATGACGACATTTTTCTTTATGGAAAATCAAATCTCTTAGCATTAACTTCAACAGTTTTCTGCCTATTTCAAGTCTCTGTTTTAGTATAGCAATTCAATTAAATAATTTTAGTACCATTCCATTACTCCATACCATTCTTTAACTTCGGCTAATAACATTTTTTTGTTAGTTAAGTACTCTTCGCGTATTATATTGATTTTTTACTAATATTTAACTTTCGTCCTTGTAACAGTATTCTAATCCTAATAAATATTCAATCTTTTTATCTATTAGAAATATTCTGTAAACATGAAAAAACCTATCATAATCTCTATTGCATTTTTTCTTAACATTTTTACTAACTAGGAACTTAATCAGTCTTATTTGTAAATTTATAATATTAATTTATTATGTCTTAAAAACGTTATGTTTTAAACTTAAAAGCGAGTCGGCAAGCAAAATATACCATTCTTAGGATGTGTTTACTTAACAACTGGTTTTAAATGGTAAAACTTATACAACACTGATCTGAACATATTACAAATATAATTTACATGTTTCTTCCAGTTGAAATGGTTATCGATGTTTAGGCCTAAATACTTAAATTTATCTACATATTCTTGTTTATGACAGTTGCAGTTGGTTCTACTGTTATGTAAACATTTATACGTGTGCCTTATTATATCGAGATATTGTGTGCTTAGCTCTCTGGTTGTTTGGCGTATACTTACATATGAATACATAGTGTTTTTCCGTATTTAATAGGTATAATCCCCTTGTCATGTGCCCATTTACAGATACTTTCGAAGTTTGTTTGTATATATATCTTTAAAAATTAAATTCAGCTTCACGCTGTATCCCGCACACAGCAGTAGTAGGCAGAGGGAACCTAGTGTTAAGATACTCCGTTCCCCACTTTCTGCCGAATTCTGGAGGCATTGCGTGTTGAGTGGCAGAACTCAACACGCAATGCCTCCAGAGTAAATTGAGGTAGTAATTTTAGTAAAAATTATACAAAATATAAAAAATTAAATTAACAATCTTTTTTTCCCGACTGCTAAGGCAGGGTTATGTTTTTCGCGCATATCTTGTATGTGTGTATTATTCTTTATTACCTCATATCTCCAGAACAGCTGAACGGATTTACATAATTGAGGTTTCATTAGATTCGTATTAGCAGCCCAAGTGTTCTTAGATAGGTGACGTTAAATAAAAATGATTATGGCGGCTGTGGGACGTTATTAGACTTAGTGAAAAAAAAAATCGTTTCAAATACCACAATATGGGTCTCAAATTCAAGAGCTTACTACGAGGATTTCTAAAAAGTATATCATGATTATGATTACCATCATGAATTCTAACAAAAAAGTGAAAGAGAAAACAATATTTGTAAAACAAAAACCGCGACTGCATAAGACTAAAAAGAAAATAAACAAGTCCTATAGTTTATTAGGATTAACAGTCAGGACCTATAAGTAATTCTTCAATCAATAAAATCTTTACCAGGAACCCCGCATAATTTAAAGAAGTCCCGACTGTTAATCCTAATAAACTATTGGACTTGTTTATTTTCTTTTTAGTTTTATGCAGTCGGGGTTTTTGTTTTACAAATATTTTTTTTGCTTCCACCTGCTAAGGAAGGGTTATGTATTTCGGGCGCTTGTATGTATGTATGTAATATTCTTTATTACCTCATATCTCCAGAACCGCTGAACGGATTTATACAATTGATGTATCGTTAGATTCATATTAGCAGCCCAAGTGTTCTAAGATAGGTAGATTTCGTTTTAGTTTTATGCAGTCGGGGTTTTTGTTTTTACAAATATTTTTATATTTTTCACTTTTTTGTTGGGATTCATTATAGTAATGATAATCATGATATACCTTTTTTGAAATCCTCGTATTAAGCTCTTGAATTGGACACCCATATTGTAGTATTCGAAACGAATTTTCTTTTTCATTAAGTCCAATGGCGTCCCACAGCCGCCATGATTATTTTTTTTAACGTCACCTATCTAAGAACACTTAGGGTGCTATACGAATCTAACGATAAAATGTAAATCCGTTCAGCGGTTCTGGAGATATTAGGTAATAAAGAATATTACATACATACGTACATACAAGATATAACCCTTCCTTAGCAGTCCGGAAAAAAGGCCGATATTGGAAATCCTAGCTGCCACCTGTTGCGTATTTGAATGCTATAAACATATATTTTTTTCTCTTAAAAGATTTTTTACAATTATAATTCTATTAAGTCGTTTACGAGAAAACTTATTTTTATATACCTACAGATTATCATCTAGTCTCATAGTCATCATCGTTTGTCATCCATAATTAATGTTCTAAGAAGGAAACCTTGGAATTCACTATGTCAGTAAAAATGAAATAAACACAATTATTAATCTTATCTTACTTAACACTCACCTCGCTCAATTAGATGATGGATTCTTTAGAATATTGTTAAGTTTGCATTCATTAAATCTATTTAGATCGAGATAAAATCTACATCTATTTGAAATTAAAATATAAAAAACAGGACAAGCGCAAGTCGGGCTCGCCCACCGTGGGTTATACACAAAAATTGGCGGTCCCGAGCTTTTTTCTAAAACTCAAGCATACTTTAGCCAGAGGCCTTTCATCTCACTTGCTCTAGTGGCTTTAATACCTAATTTTGCCCCCCCTTTTAAGCCTATTATTTTTTAGGATTTAACCACAAATGTATATATAGTTTAGATTTTTTTCTGATTACTACCTGTGGATGCTAGCTGCCAATTGTCATAATTCTAGGTCAACCGGAAATACCCTATGAATTTATATTCCCTTGATAGTTTGATAGATATAAACGGTCATATCTTTTTTTAAAGTAAATGTAGAAATTTTATTTTTATGAAAGTCATGGGGCCGTAAATTTGAGTATATGGTTTGAAAGTCAACTCTACATCTCCAAGCGTTCCTGAGATAAAAGCTTTAACTGAGACACAGACAGACGGACAAAAAAGTGATCTTATAAGTAATAAGGGTCCCTTTTTTCCTTAAAAGATACGGAACCCTAAAAGTAATCAGATTATGCTAATTGAAATTAAATAGGATTTTAACCCCTTTAGTCTAGAATGTAGGCATAAATTAGTGTATTTCAACGTAACCTATGTATTTTCGTCTGTGGATCTCCCACTAGAAGCGGAACTTTGATTGCGTTGAATCTTAATATAATCAAAAAAAAATCTATCAGTAAGCATATTTATACGGGGGAAATAATAATAATAATAATGATAAGCCTTTATTTCTATGACTTGATGATAAAAAAATATTACAAAATCAAAAATATAATAAATACATGTCCAAGACATAGCCCCTTTTTGGGTATAGGCCTACTCCAAAATTTTCCACAATTTTCTGTCTTCTGCCATCTGCACCCATTCTTTCCCAGCAATTTTGTGAATGTCGTCTACCCAGCGGTCTTTAGGTTTTCCTGACCTTCTTTTACCATTTGGACCTTTTGTCCATCCACCACTTTGTCCATGACCTGCACATTTCCATTTTGGACTTTGCATGTAGGTATTGTACAATACGGGGGAAATACCTATGCAATATTTTTTTGTGTTCCAACAGTTAATTTTTTATACTATGGATTTAATTTTAAATGCTTTTAATTTTATTGTTTATAATAATTATATGTACTTAGGCAAACATAAGTTTATAGGTTACACACAAATTGCGATGTTAGGCAAAAACAAATTTAGTATAAAAATATGTTTTTATCGGCTTTATCTACGTAATTGATTATATTTTTTCTTACTATTTGTTAGTTTCTGTAGTTGTGATATGTATTACAAACGTAACGTAATAATATAAAAAACAAAAAATCTTATAAACTAAGCATTTAAAATTATTCACCCTGCCTATAGTGCTTTGGTAAAAAGAGTAGTACTAGTATTAGACACTCAGCTCCCTGCTTGCCGCACGAATTCGATACTAAGTATTTTTCAACATTTTTAAAGTGGACCACGTTTGACCAGAGTTCCACACTTAGGAAAGAAAAATACTTATTTAGAAAACGTATAAAAATTTGAACGTAGCGGGACTCGAACCCGCGCCTCCTGGAAGCCGACCAGGCCTGGTCGGTATATTTAATAAATAGCATTCTCTCTTGCCAGATGATAATTCTTAGTAATTATCTTTGGGTAGCTGAAATTTGTAAAAATTTCCCTACAGAGACGCTAACAACATAAATAAGTTATATCAAGCGTATAAAAATTTCGACGTAGCCCGATGAGAACGTATGGCCTGGTCGGTTTCCAGGAGGCGCGGGTTCGAGTCCCGCTACGTTCAAAATTTTTATACGTTTTCTAAATAAGTGTTGAGTAAGTGGCGAAACTCAACGCCATACATATTTATATTTTTTTGAATCATAATACAAACTATTTTGTTAATTATTTTTGATAAATAACAAAGGAGCTATCAAAAATAATGAAGATATACATCGTAATTGATTAATTATTAGGATTAGGGTTATCAATAAAATATAGATCGGTATAAAAACGTACAATACATGATAAGCCCATGAGTATTATTTCAATTGTGTTAGAAAAATGGAATCAAATAAATATATAGCTTTTATAATATTATGTGCCGTTCTTGTTACGGAAGCTAACGTTATTAAATCAAACAGCGCTATGTACGTATAACTACTATTAATTTTTAAATTATAATTTACTGAGGCCAGTCGTGGCGCAGCGGCACGAAGTGTGACTGTAAAACCGACTGGTTGTGGGTTCGATCCCCACTCGAGGAGATGAAATATTTACTTAAATTTATATTTCCATTTCTTCGCTCTGGTCTCGAGGCTAAGCGCGGCGTCGAGTTCTGCCACTCAACACGCAAAGCCTCCAGAAATCGGCAGAAAGTGGGGAATGGAGTGTCTTAACACTAGGTTCCCTGTGCCTACCCTGCTTTGTGCGGGATACAGCGTGAAGCTGATTTATTTTTTTTTCATAATTTACTGTTCTTCCTTACTTTGATGTGCTTCAAAAATAAATAAAGATTATACCTATGTTTGTAACTCTCTTATTTTTAAAAATATATTTAAGATTGATAAAGCTGTGGCCGGTCATGGCGCATGGGCTCAAGCGTGTGAATGTAAACGACACAGAGTTCGATTCTGACTGGATGATATCAAATATTAATAATTAATATTTAAATTTCTTCGCTCTGGTGTCGAGGCGAAGCGCGGCGTTGAGGTCTGCCACTCAACACGCAATATGGAACGGAAGTGTCTTAATGGGCACCGATTGACTATATTCCAAAGTTCCCTCTGCCTACCCTGCTATGTATGGGATATAGCGAAGCTAAAAGTAAAGATTGTTAGAAAAATAAAAGAAAAAAAATTAACAATTATATTTTGTAACGTACCTACACATAAGTATACACGTTAGTTATTAATTTAATATAATTAATGATCAACACGTGAAGCAAAGGTTGCATGTTGCAATAATGACTGAAGTCTTTTTATTAGTCATATTTTGTTTTATTTTTATAATTGAGACAATTTAGTGTTTCTTTGAAATACTTACACATAATAGTCTAAAAATATTTTATGAGAAGTTGTTCTACGTCGTTATATTTTTTATTTTAATATGTTTTTTTTTTTGTATATTTTAGTGTAAAATGGAACAACGGCTTAAATGCCAAAGTAAATGACTATGTTGATAAAACTATATCGATGATTGTACCGTTCATGCAGGAAAATGGTCTCGACCCCATGGAACTGCCAGATATTGAAGAGGGATTTGAAGTCGTATGTACTCAATTGTTGAATAGAATTTAATATTACACTTTAATTAAATGGTAATGGTCACATGCAACAAAACACCCGTTTGCGGCTTCGCCTGCCTGAAATACACATTTTTTTATTTATTAATCTGAACTACCTTTGTGATCTTATAAATATATAACTATTATTTAATAGCATTTTTTTTATCAAACAAAATATTTTATGTTGATATAACTTTTTTATTTATGCACTTATCTAAATAAAATAAACACTAAATCTTAAAGGAAATTTGCCAAAATACAATAGTGAGACCTGCAAATACAATCAGTTAAGTCGGTTCTGAGATCAGCAATAAATGGTAAATGCACAGACACACAGATAAATACACCCCAATTATAGATTTTCCCATACATATATATTCCATGTACAGACAGCGGTAAGTTACAATTTTATTATATGTATATATAAATAATTGATATGTTAAACCAAACGTTAATAACACTGGACATCTTAACATTAATTTTGGCACAGGATAATGACAATATGTATATATAATTAATAATTATACACCTAGTTAGTTTTCCTGTTTACTATATATTTTTAATTTTTTTTTATTGTATACTTTTGGAATTTTATACTGCTTATTGTATATTTTTGTATAAAGGAGAAAAATTCTCGCAAAAACTGAGCTAAAATATTGTTTTTAGCGTAAATTATTGATTATAAATTTATATTTCAGAGACCTCTACTTATTACATATAGCGCCTGGTTGAAACTCACCCAAGGAAGGATGACCGGTCTTGTTAATGTCAGTCGTTCTGGAGATCAGAACGTCAATTACTTTGCGAAGATGCTCAGAGTGCGAGTGCAGCTGCAGTTCTCCGATCTCGAAGTATGACACTATCACATAGTGCGGCCAACCAGTAGTGGCCGCCCTGACGTTAGGTTTTCTAAGCTTATGCGCATTGTTCACTCAAAATTAAAATATTCAAAGTAAAAAAAATGCTAAAATAAAATCAGCGCAGCCCTCTATAGCTAACTTCAGGGCGCCCTCGACTTGTTGACCGTACTGTAAGTCTTATGAATGTTATTACAAAATACCAGCTTCCTACTGTCAATACTCTCCATTTTACATTTTCCGCCCAAATTTGATATATTGCGTGTTGAGCGGCGGAACCCAAGGCCTCCATCAGAGGCAGGAAAAAAAATCCATTTTTAATATTATACAGTTCGATGCTGTTGAACTGTACCACGACTGCACTACTCCCAATATATTTTTTATATAATAGGTAGGTACCTAAATGAGTTATTATTTTTCTGTTTATAAATTTTAGTTGAGGAACACATGACCTTTTTTAAATATGTTTTGATATATGTGTCCTTCTTTAAGCAATTACTTCTCGTGTGAGACTTGTAATAATAAGTTCTTTAATATTCATAAGTTTTTTTTATAATATAGACAAAGTATTAGTTAAGGCATTATTTTATGCCTTAACTAATACTTTGTCAATATTAAGCGATAAATCATTAATTCAACAACCGATAAGACCATATTTAATAGCTTTAATAAATAATTTTATTATTAACTTCAATGAGGATGCCAACAGAGTAAATAGGTAATAACAATAAAATATTCGTTAAAACGTTAGCGTAAAGGACAATTTAATTAAAATTTAAAACACCAGCAAATAAAAAACAATTATCAAAATTAAATTTGTTATTTTATACTTATTCACAAATTCGAAGTGTGAGATTTTTTTTTAAGAAAATTTTAAAGGTAGAAAATAAATAAATATATCAGCCTCAGCTGTACCCCGCACAAAGCAGGGTAGGCAGAGGGAACCTAGTGTTAAGACACATCGCCTCCCACTTTCCACCGAAATCTGGAGGCATTGCGTGTTGAGTGGCGGGACCCAACGTGCCTTGCCTCGACACCAGAGCGAAGAAATAAAAATATAAAATGTAAATAAATATTTCATTTCCTCGAGTGGGGATCGAACCCACAACCAGTGGATTTTACAGTCACACTTTATGCCCCTGCGCCACGACTGGTCTCAAATTTTATTGGTGTTAGGCAAAATCTAGAAAGAATATAATTTTTATATTTGACTCTAAATATGATAATTAACCTACCTATCTATGTGTCCAATCGTAATATTGAAGAGATAACGTGTTCTAATTTTGAAATCGTAGGTACCTACCGACACGTTTTGTTTATATTCTATGTAAGTTCTGCTTTTGTGGTTTTTATGTAATTTATTATGTAACTAGCGACCCGCTCACGGCTGTTTTAACAACATAATTATTAATTTAGTAATCTGCATTACTTTCGTTTTATAATAATAATATCATTTTAAAAATTATATTTATATTTTTATATTGAAAAGTAAAATCTTAGTTTCTCAATAAAACAATTATTTTTAGCAATTTTGTTGAACAGCATTCTTTAAAACGGTATAACTTTTTTATTTATAGCTCAATTATAAAAACACCAAATATTAAGGGAAGCTTATCAAAATACAATAGTGAGAACTGAATATAAATCAGTTAGCCGTTTCTGGGAATAACGTGAACAAAAGCATAGACATTTTTTTTTTAAATCTTGGTTTTAGTTTGTTATACGTTATTAAATGACGCCAATAACATTTGCTCTTATGTAAATATATAGAAACCGATCTGTTACAATTTCATTAAAAATATAGATAGGTATACACGAATTTGTATATACGTATATAACGAAATCACGAAACACCATGAGGCTTTTACAGAATTTATATTTCTCCCAGAGTAAAATACTATTAAGCTTGTACAATGTCTATCTTAAATTCTAATACAATATGCTATTCTAGAGAACCTCTTTCTTCTTTCGCTCTAAGTCTAAAAGTGTATCTCGAACTTTCCGACCACATAAAGCGTCATTTTAGTAGTGTCACTTATTTTCAAAAATATCTTTTTATTAAACAAAAAGGTTGATTTACATTTATATATAATAAATTATTGCGAATATTAAAACTTTTAAATAAAAAATCATTCATCACACGTAATAATTACGTATATATGATATGTATAAATGATGTATATAATACCTACATATACTAGCATTTAAAAGTTTCACATTTATATATTATATTATTATTTTTTTTTATATTTTATTTCTTTTTTATATTTTCAGTTCAACTACAGATATTTAGTTCAAGTAATGAACATAGGTCCCAGAGGTGGGATCGTCGGATCACTAGACCGCTTCGTTATAATCGCTGATGTCTTAATCGATTTTAATAATGACGAAATACAATTACAACAATTCTCTATTGCTGACCGTGGGTGAGTATTTATTATTCATTTTTATCAGATAATAACTAAGTAATCGTATGTATTATAGGCATTTAATTTAATTAGGAAAAGTGAGCGGTAAGAGAGGTAGGGGGAGACCTCTGTTGACCTTCGAAAACACAGTATCAAAGATACTGGAGGAAGGTCACGTAAAAAGCATGAGGACCCCTTGAAGGGCATGTATGAAGAGGTTGATGACAGTGGACGAGGCGAAAGAGGTATGTAGACACCGTAGCGTTTGGCGCTCCGTTCTCTCTGACTACCCCGCTAGGGATAAAGCGTGAAGCTAAGTTAAGTTAATTTAATAATTATTATAATTTTATCGTCGATTGCCAACACGGTTTATTCATTTTACCGCTTTTTATCGCTTTATATCTATAATAAATCACTATTATGTAATGTCGTGAACTCGTGCCTCGTGAGTTACAGCGTGTTTTACTGAGTAGTAAAAATGTCGTTTTGCACTCTTGTGATTTAATGAATATCTACTGATATTTTATTGTATTTCTTAATACAAAATATTATTTCACTGTAGGTACCTACATCTGTGGTTTTCAAACTTAGATATTTTTTTCCATGCAGATGTTTTGTAGTGGATCTACAAAAAATCTGCTTGTGAAAAAAAACTTCTAATAATTTGCTAATAAAAACTCGCGCGAATACTTTTTATAAATGTTTTTTTAACCTGTTTGTTCAGTTTACTTTTTAAAACTAAGAAATAGACTTTATCGTTTACGACATATAAAACGAAATATGAAAACTGACGTAGAATAGCTACATGGGCATTCTAAATTAATCATGTAAAAAAATCAGTTTCACGCTGTATCCCGCACACAGCAGGGTAGGCAGAGGGAGCCTAGTGTTTAGATAGTCCGTTCCCCACTTTCTGCCGAATTCTCGAAGCATTGCGTGTTGAGTGGCAGAACTTAACGTCGCGCTTTACCTCGACACCAGAGCGAAGAAATGGAAATATAAATTTAAATAAATATTTCATCTCCTCGAGTGGGGAA
>JAATLQ010026555.1:0-22258 GCA_013421005.1 Heliconius erato x Heliconius himera | reverse complement strand
TAAAAAAAAAAAAAAAAAAAACATAGAAATGTAATAAAAACTCTCAAAACGTATGGTCTATATTATTTGAAAGTATATAATATATGCTAATTTAGACAATATTTTCGTAGGACTCCGTGGCGCAACGGTAGCGCGTCTGACTCCAGATCAGAAGGTTGCGTGTTCAAATCACGTCGGGGTCATTGCATATTCGTTTTATAAACGTTTCCGTTTTGGTCCTTTTTTATTTATAAGATATTTATTTTCTGCTTTTTATAAATGTGACAAAATCATCACAATCGAAATATTAAAAAGAATAATGACAAAATCTCATATTTTTTTTAGTTTCAATTTTTATATAAACGTGGACACCACAGTGCCGCTGAGTGTGATATAAACGTGATGGTTGTGGATACGATGTCCACTAGAGAGTATACAATATTTTCAATCCACTGTGATAAAGTATATTGCGATGTTTAATTTCGTTTCTCAACATAAAGTTTTTAATTTGGAGTAAAGCGAAAGTAGTCTTCACGCTAGGATGTTTGTGTTTTCCGATCCATCAAGATAAAGTGTGAAGCTGAAGAAAAAAAAATATCAAACAAAAAAATATGTAGCTTTTAGGAATAGATGCTACAAATATTAAAAATTTACAAATTAAAATGAATTTCTAAGGTAAGTTGTTCTCACCAAATTATACATTTTTATACGTTTTCTTAAAAGTAACCGTCTATACCCTTAAAAACTTTGTTTTTGAATATTTATTTTTTGAACCTAGGAACGTAGTGTTAAGACACTTCCAACCTCCACTTCCTACAAAATATGTTTTTACAAAATATATACTTGTGATAATGTACCGTGACATGATCTCAGCTCACTACAGCGGTTGCTAGTCACTGTACTAGAAGCTCGCGTAATAATCTAATTACTTACGATTTCAATGATAAATTATTAATACTAATGAAACAATACACAACCGAAATTACTATGGAATGTAAGTTACCACTGAAGAAGAGTTTCTCAAAATTCATTCGGCGACCAGGAAAAAATAGATTTTGCCTTTCGTATTTAACCTAAATGGAATAACATGCAATAATCAGTTATAGTACCTCATAAAGAAACTTTAAGAATTTTTCTCAATATTTTGGATGACTTTAAATTTTAACTTTAACCATATCGGTTACAAATCTGAAAAAACAATATTGCCATTTATCCATCTTACGAGGTAGTAACCAAAAAGTAAATTTTAGTAATGTACTTCGCCCTCTATTCTCCGTTTTGTTCAGAAATATTAATATATAATTATATTTAGAATTTTGTATTAAAATGTTTCCTTATATAACCCTTTTGCCCTTTAGATAGTGAAGTAAACCAAGTTAGATCATTCGTTACGTGCCGCAGGGTGTGGGGCGTGAGTCAGTGAAGTAAAAGTTATATTGGATATATAGAGCTTTAAATAATATACAACTTATAATATGAAATGTAAAAAAGGCTAAAAAATAAGTGATCTTTAAAGTATTTTTATTCTTGGCTTCACGCTATATCCCACACATATGGGTAGGCAAAGGGAACCTCGGAAGGCTTTATCTACCAGACAAGAGAAATGAATATAATTTAAATATGATCGTTACCTGGAGTAAAAAAAAAAAACCCACAACCATGCCATTCACAATCGGACACTGCCCCACTGCGCAACCACAGTCTAACTTCAATCACAAATATATATATTTGGAGCATTATGAAAAAGTATTTTGAATATCAATAAAACTAAACTTAAAACTTGATAGTTATCTTAAAAATGAACGGTCATTAGGAAGTTTTTGTACAATTTTACTATTCAATGAATAGTTTACGGTTACGGGAACCCGGGAAGTAGATGAGGAACAGATTAAGAAATTTAGAATAATTTAATCATATCGTCATATTTTATGGTATAAGTAAAAATAATATATTTTGTTAGTACACGTTTGCTTGAAAAATGTATAAAAATTATTCACGATTCAGAAATAGATTTTTCATTTTAGCTGCCAATTTCCTGGGAGTAGAGCTAGTGCTGGACCAAGCAATATAGATTTTAACACTGTTGCTTAAAAATTATTCAATTTTTTTATTTTTAGAGTAATGTTCATGTGACCTGGGAATCTAGAGATAAGACACTCTGTTCCCATTTTTTTTTTTTTATTTATTTTTTTTAACACTACAGACACTTGGTCCGTACCCTTTTTAAATGTATTATTATATCTAATTTCCTTATCATATATATTAATTACATTATAGTTTACATACAATTAATACCTATAATAGGAAAATTATATTTTTAGCTTTACATTATTTTACAAAATTTTACTTAGATCTAAGGTTAAGCGAATGTCTATATATGTATATTTAACAATTTCTCTGTTCCCATTAAGACACTTGCTTTCCCTATTTTCCACCGAACCGATAATCTGTCGCTGCACCACGGCTGGTCTTAATATTGGAGTTTGGTCAGTTATTTCGAGATAATAATATATGTATATTTCGTGGCGCTGACATCTTGGCATATAGAACTCGTCTCTTTATCCTTTTATAAAAATATTTTGACATGTATACATTATACTTATTCTTAAAAGTTATGTAAAACTAAGGTAATAAAAAAGATAAAACATATACATTTTATTGTCTTTTGGCCTCTTGTTATTTTAATTTAAGTATTTTTATTTAAATAATATTCAATTCGGAAGCCGGTCGCGTCGTGGGCGGATCGCATCGTCATTTCTAACGATGTTTTAAATATTATCGACATTTATAAAAATATTCGAAAAGTTTGCTTAATGGCTAAAATCTTTTATATTAGAACATAATTATATAAACTCTATCTATATATAGACTTTGGTAACCTAAGTGGACATCATTTGAAGCATATTTAATTTCGAAATAGCATAAACATGAGTGAAATAACATATTAATATTACTTTTTATATTATTAAGTTTTACTATTTTTTTGGTAGTTTCAAATTTTTTCACGTCTAACAGGGTACTTGTGCTTTGCTTTGTTATCTGAGAAAATTAAAATAGTTAATTCCCTTACTTATTTCACGTGTGGGAATCGAACCCACAACCGTATCTATATATAGATAGATAACATAGGAACATAGGTGTACATATCCAATAATAATTTACTTATACAGTAAATTTTAAGACTCAAGTCAAAGGCGTAACGTACTCTCTTTAATGAGCAAAAAGCTATCGTACATACATATATACATACGTCGTACACTGCCTGTAGTCGGTAGTCGGTAGTCTGTAGCCGGTACGCGAGGGACCGTACCGTTAGTTTGACACTCTCTCGGTTCATTTGCTGTATTCTGTCAAAGGAAAGGCTTTGATAAATTGATAATAGTAAAAACATACCAATTACAGGTAAACTTAAGCACAAGACGCGTGTAGTGCCGCCGCCGCGTTTAGTTCCGCCACTCCACACGCTATAAATTATTTCTTTCTACCTATCCTGCTATATGCGGCATGAGATCAGAATATAAGTACATAATATGTAAATACACAATTGTTCTATGTAGCTTCACGCTGTATCCCGCATGTAGCAGAGTAGACAGGGAGCGTAGTGTTAAAACATTCCGCTCTTCACTTTTCGCCGAATTTCGTAGTCATTTTGAGAGGCGAAAGAATTGCAAATATTAAATACTCATTTCATTTCCTTGATTGGAAATCGAACTCTGAACCTATGGCGCTTTCAGTAACATCCGATATGCCCTGCGCCACGACTGGCCTCTACTCTATACTATGAAGCGTACCTCAGAAATTAAATTCCAAGTCACAAGCTCCATACATCACGCGGTTAGTTTGCATTTCCAAGCTGTCAGTTTCTAGCTTAGTTAGCTTTAATCAAGTTAATTTATTGAAAGTGACTTTAAGTTATCCTTGAATATATTTCTAGAGGCTCAGACGACGGCGGGACTTTTATCTGATTGTCTTTCACCTGTCTGTTCGTAATTTTGAAACTAACTGTCCGAGCTAGGCAAAGTAAACAAAATTAAAATGAGCAAAGGAAACTAAAATATTAAATATTTTATTACCTCGAGCGGGACTAGAATCCACAACCTGTCGCGTTTACGGTCGTACGCTTGTGCCGCTACGCCACTGCTGGCCTTTTAATATAACAAAAAATATTCTCTATTATAAATAAAGCAGCGGTAGTAGGTTCGATCTCCACTCGAAAGAATGCCCTATTTTCATTTCCTCGCTATGGTAAGACAAAGCGCGGCGTTGAGTTTCACCACCCAACACGTTATATGAACGGAGTGTCTCAACACTAGGTTCCATCTGCCTACCTTGTTAAATGCGGGTTACAGCGTGCAGCTATAAATATATATCTATATACTTATATAGGCAATTATTGTGAAATATCTCATCCACTCACTCGCCTTAAAGAGTAAAGAATAAATCGTGTTTCACGAACGCAGAGCAACAAAAACTTAAAAGCGGGAGTAATTACAATAAAATGCTATCTGTATATGAAATCTCGTTGGTCGGTTAGTTTTTGCCGTTTCCCTCATTATAGGTCGTCAGTTCGATTCCGGGAAGTGGAAAACTGGATTCATTGTGTATGTAATACAAATTGTTCGCTTCGGATGTCTATGGAAGTTATTGATGTGAAGAATATTTACTTTTTATTTATTTCAAAAATCTTTTTAACGTTTTGGTAAGTATTGTTAATCGATATATTTCTAAACACTATGAATGTCTTAACATCAACTTTTGACTGTAAACACGTGAGTTGAAGCGTGGCGTTGAGATCCGATAGTCAACGCTTAATGTCTCAAATAAATTACCTGAAAGTGGAGAACGGAGTGTCTTGGCACTAGATCTGTCTATCCTGCTAAATGATGGAAATATTTTATATTAAATTAAAATCATACAGGCAGGTAGGTGGCTTTACGACACACGATATAACGTTATAGGTAATAAATAGTATAATATAGTTTCTAAATAGCCTTCCATAAAAGTGATGCGTTCACACCTCCACTCCACTCTATAGCAAGTTTACACTCTATAGGGCGCTGTGTTGTTGATGGAGTGTCAATATTTAATATAGATGAGATATTATTATGTCGTAATAAGCTTCTAATGAACCTTAATATATCTTTACTTTTTTTTTAAAGAAAATGTATGAAAAATTACTTTTAAACTAAGTAAGCTATTCAATTTTTTATTTAATTAGATAAATGATAAATCAGCTTCACGCTGTATCCCGCATACAGCAGGGTAAGCGTAGGGAACCTAGTCTTACCGTTCCCCGCTTTCTGCCGAATTCTGGAGGCATTGCGTGTTGAGTGGCAGAACTCAACGCCGCGCTTAACCTCGATACCAGAGCGAAGAAATGGAAATATAAATTTAAGTAAATATTTCATCTCCTCGAGTGAGGATCGAACCCACAACCAGTCGGTTTTACAGTCACACTTTGTGCCACTGCGCCACGACTGGCCTCAATATATAATTAGAATAATAACCGAACTAAAAGCGTTTTGGAAGTAATTTTTTTAATACCGTATTTTGTATAATGCATTGAATTTGTACTAGTATGATACTGAGTATAATGAACGTGTGCGAAACTCAACGCCGTACAATATTGGACTTTCTGAAGCGGCGAAATCAAGCAAAAAACATCCCCGAATGGCGAATCAAACACACAGCCATCGCGTTTACTATCGCTCTTTCATTAAATTTAGCTGTAATTACATTTAGAAATATACAATCTAAATATAAATACGTTGTACATAAAACTCCCACAAAGCCACAGGAGAAACTCACAAAACTCTGGACTTAGAAAGTTGACATTTAGTTGAAAAATAGAGAATGTAGGGAAATACTAAAATAATTTTTCGAAAGTTCTTCGGGAAAACACGGGATTTTACATTTTCCTTCTTAAAGTCCACGCAGGCAACAATGCGAGTGATGTATTATATATATATTCTATATACTTTAAATAATTTCAAGTCGTTACTCTTACAAATTAGGCACAAAGTTAAGTTATTATACAATTATCTTACGCATTTTCACGTTATTAAGCTTACTTTTAAATATTTAAGCGTATTTCATAATTGAATAAATTATAGCAAATTTTAAAAATATTTTTTCCTTTTAAAAAGTAACATAGTTCCGAAAGCCAAAAAAGATGCCAAATTCTGTAGTCATTGTCGGTATCGTTTTAAATTCCTGAGAGAGGAATTCTTGGTATTTTGATTTGCTTATGAGATCGTGGTATTCTCTTATTGTCAACAAAAAATAAATGGATTTTAAGTATACTAGGGTAGGCAGAGGGAACCTAAGGTAAGACACTCCGTTTCCCACAGTATAATATTTCCTGCACAGTACAATATTTGGACATTGGGAAATTGGACATATTAATTGGCGCAACTAAACTCTGCATTTCGTTTTCCTACCAGAGCGAAGAGGCACAGTTTAAAAATCGCTTTATTAAAATAATGTTACGTTTCTAATTATCTTACAATGTAATAATGTGACGGAAACTCAAAATAATAAACAAAAAACTACTCATTACAATACTATAACTAGAATATTCAAGAAAACATGTATCAGAGCAGTGAAAGCACACACACACACACATACACGCACACACACCGCGGCCGGGAGGTTCCCAGGCCTTTATAATTGCGGGCGCTCGTACTTATGGGAACATTATACAATACTTCACATATACCTATTACGTGTATTGGTGCATAAGTTACATAACAAGTTAACGTATTTACCTATTCGATTTATAAAATATCGATATTATTATTCAGCTTCACGCTGCATCCCGCGTATAGAAGGGTAAGTAGAGAAATCAGTAAAATATAGAGATATTGCGTGTTAAATAGTGAAAAAATAACAAAGAAAGTGAAGTACATTTTAATTTTTTTGACAAAAAGTTACACTTTACTATGCAAGAAAAAGCGGTGAGTTCCAAAAAAAAATCCTTAATAGGAAATCGAATCCACGACCACTACTATCTGCACTACAAAAGCGTTAACATTCCATATAATGTATTTCTTTAATGAGATTCCAATCATTAATAATGCTTCACCACAGCGTAGAGCATTACAGCGTTTAATTCTGGATTTCATTAAGATAGCGCCACGCCTCCTGCGAGTACCTGCCTGCTGTAGGTACCTACTAGTACAAGTCTCGAGGTTTTGAGATAAATTTTCTAAGTTATTTCGAAATATGTATTTACCTTACGTACTCGTATATAACCAGTTCAAAGTGACTTAATGTGGTAAGTTAATAATAGTTTTAGCAAACTTTTTTATTTAGTTTGCAAATGTTTTAAAGTCAATTTCAAAGTTTCATATAGTTTAGATATTAGGAGTAATTTGAATTTAATTCATTCTAATAATATTTTTTTTGTAAAATTTTTAAAGAAGTAAATAAAATCGTTCCTATTATTGTATGTACATTTTGTGAGGCAGAGCAACAGCGTCGTACAGGAAATGCAGCGGTTGTGGGCTCGATCCCAATTGGGAGACTTATTATATTTAAATTATTTTAATTTTTCCATTCTGGCAGATAAAGTGCGTCGTTGAGCGTCACCACTCATAAGACGATGTTTTTCAAATTGGGCGAAAAGTGGAAGGAAAGCGAACAGAGTGTTTTAACACTAGGTACCTTCTGATCCTCTATTAATCACATACAGCATGGAACTATCAAAAAATTATAAATGTATAATAACAACTCACCGCACATGGGCAAATGCGATGCGACCGATGTGGGTTCGACTCCCGATCAAAAAATGAAATATTTAATATTTTTCATTTCTTCTTCTTTGATAACGAGGCAAAGTATGGCATTGAGTTCCGCTACTCAACACTCGAGAATTTAGCGGAAAGTAGAGGAAAGAAGTGTCTTTATGGGAACGGAGTCTACCCTACCCTACAATATCTCGCATACAGTATAAATATAAAACCATAAAAAATCAATCACACGCATATTACAACCTGTATACAAGTATCACGGTATTAAAAGCCAAACTATAAACTGTTCATAAGTTATAAAGCGAGGTATAACCGAGTTCATAAGACGGCCAGTAAAGCCCACTTTACGACGCGCCCACGTGGCGACGCGTGGCGACACGTGGCCGTGGGGGTGTGTACGCGTAAATAAACACCCCCGAAAAGGTGAATAGTATAGAAAATACTGTACCATATGATGATAATGTTAAATATTCTTGTTAAAAATGTTTTTGTTCCTTAGGGTTCAGTACATTTAGAGAAAAAAAATTAGTTTCATTATAGGATTTTTTTATTGATATTTACCGGGAACAGGGTTAACGGAGCCTTAGCTGCATTGATGAGACGGCGAAACGTCAGCACAGCTGCACGTTTGGCCGTACACAATGCAGTGTTGGTAGCGACTCTGTAATACGGCAGCGAAACGTGGGTATTACAGAAGAAGAATAAAAGAAAGATGAATGCCGTGGAGATGCGATTTCTTTGATAGGATATGCGGAGTCAGCTTAGCTGAACGAATCCGCAATGAAGAGGTACACAGAATGGCAAGTACTAGCGAGGATGTCACGGTGAAAATGAAGAAGAATGTGCTCAGCTGGTTTGGGCACGTCGAACGAATGAGTGATGAAAGAATGACAAAAAAGATTCATTATGTAAAAGTGAGTGGTAACAGAGATCGGGGGAGACCTCGGTTGACCTTCAAAAATACAGTATCAAAGATACTGGAGGAAAATCACGTAAAAAGCATGAGGACCCCCCGGAGGGCATGTATGAGAAGGTTGATGACAGTGGACGAGGCGAAAGGGGTATGTAGAGACCGTAGCGCTTGGCGCTCCGTTCTCTCTGACTACCCCGCTAGGGATAAAGCGTGAAGTTAAATAAGTAAGTATACTACGACTAAGTTTCTGTACTTTCCGCTCAATTTCTGAAACCTTGTTCCGTTACCAGACCCAGGAAATTGAAATAATTGTCAATATAGCCTTTCTGTCTCCTCGAATATTGTGACACCATGCACCATGGGTCTGAATGCAATTGCGATGATTGTGATTGATCCACTCAATAAGCAATGCTTTGATATCGAAAATAAGACAGTGAATGGGGAAGAGCCAACTTAACAATAGGTTCCCTTTGCCCATCCTAATATGCGGAATGAAGCGGGAAGTTGCTAAATATATAATTAAATTTCCAAATTAATATTATACTAGAGTTTAACAAGTTCAAATGCACGTCTCAACGCGGAGTACGCAAATTTTGTGAACTACGTGAGGCGAGTGTCAAATAACATGACACTTCTCCCTTACCTATACGTACCTACAGTACGGTCGATGAGTTGTGGCTGCTCTGAAGTTAGGCTTAATGAATTTTTGCGCATTGCTCATTCGGAAACAAAATAATAAAAAGTAACATTAATAGTAAACATTCTAAAATCAAATCAGTTCAAATATGTACAGCTAATTTCGGGGCGGCCACGACTTGTCAACCGTACTATACCTACTAGAAACTGAAATATTTCACGTGCTTTAGCGTACGACAGATGTAGGGAATTTTAACTTTATTAAAATGTGAATATTTTCTATCGTGTTTTAAATATTTTTTTGAGGGGAAACTATTTAATAATTTTAAATCTAATATCGTAGGACATTAAGAGGTAGAAATAGTAAGAATAGACAATCTGTTCTTCTATTCGCTCATTTATCTAGACCTTGTGCTTTGTTACTAGATCGACGAAATTTAAGTAATTCGTTACCCCGAGTAGGAATCGAATTCACTTAACACTAGGTTCCCATCTATAAGAGGGATACTGCGTAAAGCATGTTTTTTACATTAGTCAGAAGAAATCTTAAGATATTAAACGAAAATAAAAGAAGCCTATAAAGAATATAATTGTTACAACACAACTATCGCGGTAGTATCGCCCTCGAGTAGGTCAGGGTTAGCGCGGGTTCGATTATCTTCCACCTACGTATGATACACGTCGTATTTACGTGATGAAATTACGTCATGTTTTTTTATATGAGTTGGTTACTTTTGGTATTTAGTATGAGTCTATACATACATAAGTTAACAGGAGACTTTGATGTTGTTGTCCCATATAACAAAGAAGGAAACTCACTTTTAGGCGTTGCGTTTCCCACTAGTTGATTTATGGAACTCAACTGCTTTGTTTTGTTACCAGAAAATGAAAATAGAGTTATTTTCATTATCCCAGTGGAAATCGAATCTACAACCGACGCGTCTTCAGTAAGACTACGCTGCGATAGCTTTTTTATTTCATTTCTTCTTTTATTGTTTTTTTTAACTTATAGATAATTTTCTTTTCTTTTATCTCCAACTTTTAATTCAAATTATTTATAAAAAAATAAAAACAGCAATTTAGCAAAATAATATATCTGTAACGAAGCTAAAATTCTAATCACAGTTCAAAGATAACATTTAAAAAAAGGAAAATTTAAAACGTCATGATATCACTTTCCTTACTTTTACAAAAAACTTAAAAATTATAAAATTATTGAGTAAAGTATTACTCAGTTTTACTCAGTTTCGTCACAACGACCACAGTGTAAGTATTCACAAATACCTGCACGTCCCTAACCGGAGGTACAATCATCTCCATCACGTCGACATTTTATTCTTACTGACTAACTACATTATGTTTATCTAAATGGTGGATTCATCTAAATTGTCTAAATATTTTAGTAATATTATATATGGAGGCCGTGGTCACTCAGCGGGACTGTGTGTGACTGTAAACGCGACGGTTGTGGATTCGATTTCCGCTCGGCGAAATGGATTATTTTATCCTTTTCGCTTTGCTGCACAACAAATGCGGGATAGAGATTTGAGACACAACACGCAATTTCTTTTGAATAGGCGAAAAGCGTGTGTAGGCATAGACATAGGGAACCTAGTGTTAAACAGTGTGTTTAACACTAGGTTCCCTATGTCTATCATATCATTTAAGGAATAGCGTGAAATTAAAAAAGACGAAATAATTTTTGTGTGATTTATTTTAACGCAACTGGTTCAATTAGAATGGTACAGAAAAATAAACTAGATAGTGTTTACTTGGGCAAAAATTTGCCCTTTTTGAAAAGTCCCCAAGTAAGACTGAATTCATATCCATCATAAATTGTCAATAAAATATTCCACTGCACCTATAGAATATTAGCAGTAATATACTATATTGTACGATATAATGAACTCGAATCCCACGAGAGCAAATATCTAATACACCAGAAAATATATATTCAACAGATATTAAAACGGGAAAATTAGATAGAAAACCTGAATTTAGTTCACAATGATCTATAAAAATGAGGTTTGTAGCTACTTCTAATCACACGCTCGTAAACAACCGTGAAGAACTTTAATGTGGACTTCAACTTAAATAAGAGATATCGCTTCCGAATGAAACCCAGCGTCAGTAAATATTAGAGAAGTGATAAGAGACCTCACAAACTGTTCATAAAATTAAAAGCCTAATGGAACTAATTATATATTTTACGATGTGAGCTTATGTGATAGTCGCTTTTATGTGATTTTTAAATTTGTTAGAAACATCCGTTGATTTGTTGACCTTTTTTCTGTATATAAAGTTTAAGTTTACCTTTCATTTGTAATTTTTAGATAGATATTTTCATGCCTCGACCGTGTAATTATTAAAATTTAATACATAAGAGTTACCTTGTTTTTAGAATTACTGTATTACAAACGAAAAGGGGAACTTTGTTGTCCGTCTGTCTGGATGTCCAACTGTTAAGATTATTTTCCTTAAGACCATGTGGAAACATCAAGCTGAAGTTAATATCAATGTTATCACCTGGTTGGGTGTGTGACTCGCACTTAGCCATTTTTTTTGGTGAAATAAGTAGCAATGTGTCAATAGTTTCTATTTATTATACATAGAATGATATCATTAAACTGATTTTACCTTATGTAATTGGAACTGAATTCAATACCGCTGATTTATCGAGGGAGCCTAGTGTCAAGTGACTCCAGTTCTTTTAATAATTTCGGTTTTTGCCGTACATTTTGTGCCAGAGCAAGAAAGAGAGCATAATTTATCGTCCCGAATCAGAATAGAATACACAGCTGCTGCGATTACAGTCAGACGCTGAGCTATTGCGCCTCGACAGCCTCTATGTTCATACTTAATTGACTTTGACATTTTTTTATTCGAACTACGCATATCAATGGCCGACCGAGACGAAGCATCAAGTAAGATAAATGCGATAAGACCATCAATAGATAACAATCTTACGGCAATCTCCACTAATAGAGGCCGATTATGGAGAGGTCCACATACGGAGCAGAGGCGGAGGCGGAGGTGTCACGTAGAGTACTTACTTTACAGTAGTTAATTGCTTTGAAGACGTAATCTTAGTGTTGATAGAAAGTTTCTTCACGTATTCATTTTTTATACTTTTTTAAATTAAATTCTTTTTGAAAAGTAAAGTGTTGAAGATAACGCTTTATCGTATCATCTCGAGTGGAATGTTCTAAGTGAGATTTAAAGATTCTCACGATGTAACTTATTTATGTAATGTATGTTATATGAAAATTTTGTCGAGTTTATATTAAAGGAAATTAGGTCATCTATAATAGTTAGTTCCCAGTAAAGATAAGATAGATATATGCATTTTTATACGCTTTTATTGGGTAACGCATTTTGTTATTTGTAACTATGTATAAAATGTAAAAACCAGACCCAATAATACTGGATCATGGACCTAATCTGATGATACAGCCGAGACCTGAACAGCGGGACACTAGTAAACTACTCGAGTTTAGGCCCTCAATTTAAAGTTTTGACTTTCCGAGTATATTCTATACCACTTATAGCACTTGCTTATTGCCTTTGCACTTTTAAGTACACGATACCAGGGTGTTTTTTATCTATGTAATTTTTTTTTATATAGAGTAAAAGTACCCACATTATCTCTTTCACCTTTATTTATCTCTCAATCAATATATGTAAGAAAATTGTGCTTTACGCTCTTATAACTTACGAGTACGTCCATTTTTTTAAAAGGTAGTGCACGTTAACACTAGGTTCCCAGGTGTCCTTTGCCTTCCCTGCTATTTGCGAGATACAGGGTGCACCTAAAACACCATGGGCGTTTATTTTTGATTGCAATGAATGTAATCTTATCTTAAAATATCATATACATTTAACTAAACAATTTATTTAAATGAAATTAAGATATGTATTTAAATCAACAAATTTCCAAATCCCTTTTTAAAATGTAGTTCAAACTTGTTTGTAAATTAACTGAGGCATTAAGTTAAAGGTTTATTTTAACCAACAGTTTTAAAGTGCAGTCATTACAAGCAGCCAGCGAGCAGAACTTGAATATTATCTAAACTTCGTTTAGTTCTTTACGATCGATTTGAATAAAATTTACATGTTTCAATGGTTTCTCTTATTGTTTGATGTATTGGTGAAATTGTCACACTTGTATACCTTTATGTAAGGGCAATATATGTAGGTACATTGAAATGTGATGGTTGTGAGTTTGAATTCCACGCGTTGGATTATTTATGATTATAATATTAATAATTTGAAGCCAGTCGTGGCGCAGCGGCACGAAGTGTGACTGTAAAACCGACTGGTTGTGGGTTCGATCCCCACTCGAGGAGATGAAATGTTTACTTAAATTTATATTTCCATTTCTTCGCTCTGGTGTCGAGGATAAGCGCGGCGTTGAGTTCGCCCACTCAACACGCAATACCTCCAGAATTCGGCAGAAAGTGGGGAACGGAGTGTCTTAACACTAGGTTCTCTCTGCCTACCCTGCTGTGTGCGGGACACAGCGTGAAAGCGTGAATAATTATACAGATTTTTTGACATTTAAAGACTTATTCAATACTTAGGAAAACAAATTTATCTTTAGAAACATATAACAATTTGAACATATCGGGATTTAAACTCGCGCCTCTTGGAAATTATCCATGTTTCCAAGAGGCTTTACGTTTTTAAAAAAGTATAATTATGTAAGAATTTAAGAGTCGTTTATTAGTGGGATAGTGGATTCCCAGCGTTGAGTTCCGCCGCTCTACGTGCAATGTCTCCATAATGAACAGAAAATGAGAAAGATAATATACAACATAATCATCTTTTATATTAAAAGTATTAAAAACATAAAATAATAAGCTGTTGAAATAAAACATGACAAAGTGTAAGTCGTAAATAAAAATGTTTATGAGTCGTAAAAAGAGTTGTAAAGAGTATTACGTAATTCAAAAAGTTTTAGTATATTTGTTGTTGTTAACAGTCGAAGAGTTCGTTTGGTTGAACTCACTAACCTTAGGAACTATGGATATAAAATGAGAAAACGTTTTTTTGGTGAATTGGACTATTGTCGACTAGGGCTTTAACATTTTTTATATGACACTATTTCAATAATTCAGTAAAGATGCGGAAGTGTCTTATTGACAATGTAGAGCTTTAACCCTAAGTTTCCTTCTAGTAGAAGGTGCGTGATACGGGCGGGATACAGCGTGAAGAAAAAAAATACATGATGTTATCATTAGCGTATCTAGGGATATTTTCTGGGGGGAAGGGTGGTGGAGGGGTTGGCCTGGACCTTAGCTTTGAAAAGATATGTTCGTGTAAATGTTGTTTTTTATAATTTTAAGAGTGAAATTTGTTGTAAGTAAAATTTCTGGGGTGTGCACAAGGCCCGGCTATGCCGCAAATAGTGAGGTAGGCAGTGGGAAGGTAAGTTAACACACTCCGTTGCCTACTCTCTGCCCAATTATCGAGACATTGAGTATTGAATGGTGAAATTCAACGCCGTGCTTTATCGTCTTATAAGCGCGAGGAAATGAAAATAATTCTATCCTCGCGGAAACCGAACCCACAGCCATTGAGTTTACAGTCGGCACAGCCTCAGTGCCGCTGTGCCACGACGATACACTCACCGATATAATAAACTATTATAATATAACTAATAATACTCTATGTGCGGTTGTTTTCATTATAGAGAAATGATTGTACTAACGTGATAAGAGAAGAGTAACTCAGCAGAGTGACCAGAGTAACCACTGTTTACTGATGATCTAATCGGATATATAATGAATAAAGTGTTGTTTGTGTGTTGGTGTTTGTTGTATAAATGATAAATAGCTCTTTGAATAATATCTTTAGGTATAGATATAATAAAACTTTTTGTTATTCATGTGTGTTCATATAGAATATCGTTTCTTTAGTTTTCACGGTAAAGGCTCTATTATTGTGAACACAAAGATTGTGGATTCGATTCCCTTTCGAGAGAAAAATATTTTTAGACACAGCGCAGTGTTAGATTTCGCCTCTCAACACACAATGTCTCCAAAATTGGCAGTGTGTGCAAGGTACACGCACCGCACAATTTTTGCACTAGGTTCCCTTTTCCTACTCTTCTATGTGTGGAATACATCTTGTACCTAACTAAAAAAACCTAGGAAATCTGCCTAAATACCACAACACAAAAGCGCATTAACAACAATTAATTATTATTTACTTAACATCAAATAAATATAAAAACATAGAACAGTACTAATGCAACAACACTTAATTTTAATTGACCATTCTGAGAGCGATCTAAAGAAACGAATTAGAACCGGTAATACACCTTAAGTAGGAGCTTAGTGGAGAAACGTAAATTAACATAAGTTTATAATAATATAATATAATACGTAACTGAGATGGGCTATTAATTAAATTGATTCTTAATATTAACGTTCGGGCGATTAAAGTTAATGTTTGTTAATTATTCTACTAAAAATTAATATAAATTATTATGGCAGCTGCGTATAATTTTATGAGAGGCCGTCGTGGGGTAACAACATTCGATTCCTACTCGAGGGTTTGAGTTAATTCCATTTCCTTTCCTAGATAAGATGGTAAAGGACATTAAGGTAAATAACAACAACAACTCAACAAAAAATAACTTGAAAATTAGGGAGTTAGTGGAGAACAGAAAGTTTAGTCACTACGCGCGAGTAAGCGCGAGTCGGTCTCGCCCACCGAAGCTTCCGTACCAATTTCAGGATTGTAGGTCAACAGGAAGCACAACTTATGAAAGTTGACAAACTAAAGTTTGCGGACATATACACGTATTTTTCCTTTATTTATAGGCCAATAGGTTTATATATTTGATATTAATTTTAGTTTGATACCTCCAGGCGGTCTCGCGATCAATAGTCTTGGCTTGGGATAACAAACCGATCCTATAAGGGGTGTTTTTTACATTTTGAGGTACGGAACCCTAAAAATTTTCTTTCTATCATAAGAAACAAACCAACAACTTCCCATTTTCAAATGAAAAATGTGTTGAAATTGACAAGAGAGGCGATCAATCTCGGCGCTACCCGCTACTAACTAAACCGAGGTCGTAAAACACAAGTCATCGTTTAAACAATTAAATATTAACGATAGGTTAGTGTGTGAGGCGTGGGAAGTGGGAACCTGCAGATGAAACTCGTGAATTATACACATGTATGAATTAGTACAGTAAATTTATGGCAACATTGTTTTTACAGCTTGAAATTGAGATTTTTAGCTTTATATTTTTGTTTGCGTTTGCATAAAACTGAAGCTTGTATCCTGCTTCTAGCAAAAAGAGAACACATAGAGTTAAAACATCCCAGTCTCCACTATATATATACGTTTAATAATGAAACGACCACCCATAGAATAATGAAATGAAATGTATATTAGTACTTAGACCACCATTATCGATTTAATTACTATTTGGAAGCGATTACTAGATATTAGATCAAATTTGCAACTTAGAGGGATATTTTTAATATTTTTAAAGTGTTATTCCACATTTAGAGCGATAGTTGAAAAAAAAACAACAATTTTATGCTTACAGCTTTTAAAGCTTCTTCCTTCTGAAAAAAAAAACTTTAAATGGGACTCATAGATTTTCATAAAACTTCTATTTTCAAGAACCTGAAGGCTTTCTTTGTAAATAGTAGAAAAATTATCATATATTTTAAATTTCTAGTTAAACCAAAACTTCTAAGAATGGAATATTGTCTAGCTCCAGACAATCCCTCTTCCAGAAGGATGATTAACGTCCATCCGACGTCGCGCGGCGCGAGGTCTCGGCGACGCGACGTGCCTCGGATACCTCTCCTTAGAACACCGAGATATATTCTGGAAAACTGCAGAGTAAATGAAAAACTTTGAAACCGTAGACTAATATAAACCTTGATAATATTGAAACAGCATAGAGGCTATTCATGGTGATCGTAGAGTGTTGTCCTATACAGCGTTGGATTGTAAGCGCGATGGTAGCTGGTTCAATCCCCACTCAAAATAATAATAATAAGACAGCTTCACATATGGTACATAACATGGTAGGTTTTTTTATGGAAAAGACAAAGCAGGCAAGGGTGGTAATGGTCCGGTCGAGTCTGCCCATGTGTGTTGCTATTGCTGGCGACGTGACTCTACCACACGTACTTTAGTCGCCTCTTACGACACCGTCAGTACCAGGATGATCCTATTCTAGGCCGGGATCACACTTCATAAAAGGTAGGTATGTAAGCCTGTAGCCTGCAGTGTTAAGACATTCCGCTTCCCACTTTACAACCTGTCACGTTTACAGTCTGTGGACTCAAGAAATAATTCTATTCTAAAAAGAAATTCTATTAATATTAAGTGCATCTTTGCAAGTAAATTTTTATATGAACTTTTATTGTAAGCCGGGTATGAGTGACGACGGAGAGTCGCGCCGTCGCGTCTTATTACTGAAATATTCGAGCATTCTGACGCTTAGATATATTATTCCTTGAGAAGACGTTTTAAATGAGCATTTACGGTGGGTGGCGCAGTGTGAGAGTATGTGAATGTTGACTCGATAGTTATCAGTTCGATCTCTAATCTTGGTAATGATTATGTTTAAATTTCTTGTTTCTTTGCTCTACAAAGACAATTCACACTGTGTGAATTGCGTTAAAATACGTGGAATAGGGTTTAAAACTCTTCAAAAAAAAAATATTTTAAGTTATCATAATTGTAACTGTTAATGAACATAAAGTATTTTTTGTTTCATGTATTTTTTATAGCTGTAAGCTTTTATCTGTAACATAGTAAAACTTTAATTTCTCCCAAAACGTCACTCTTTAAATACTATAATCCCCTTCGAAATAAAAATAATAATATTCTAAATATTAAATCGAACTCACAACCAACGCGATTACAACCAGCTCCAGTACGTTTCACTTAGTTACCCAATAAAGAACTAAAAAAAAATAATTTGACAGCTAAAAACGGACTTTAACTCAGGAATGTGTCGGACAGCATCACGTACGGGTACATCTCGGCATTCGGGTCTCGTCTCGCGTTGCCATGACGACCAGTTACCCGGAACTGGAAGCTTATATGTAGGTTGTTATATGGGTACTATGTATGTATACTAGCTATGACTGGAGCTTTGTCTACTTAGGAAAGTAAATTAATACATTTTTTATTTCATAATGTTTCATATATATTTTTTATTTTATATTTGATAGTTTTTTTATTTATAAAACAATTGAAATAAAATAAACAATAAATATCAAACTAAGTTTTTACCCAAATATTATAATAAAAACTGCATTTAAATTAGTTAAGCAGTTTCTGTAATGCACAAACACACAGGCAAACTGATAAGACGGACAAAAAATATAAAAATATATTTTTGGATGCTGTTACTTTGACAAGTACCCCTAATCATAAATATTCATATTATGTTCCATATACAGACAGCTGTCAGTTATTTTTTTTATTATATGTATAGATAGTCTGGTATTATTTTTATTAACTACTTTTATTATGTTCAACTGTAACTTTATAATAAAATCAAAGAAACTGAATTTAACGCATATGTAATAGTTATATCATCATAGAACCTAGTAGTTAAATGTAGTTTAGGCGACAATACAATAATCCGGTACTACCGGGCTGGTCTGATGATGGAGCCAGGACAGGAGCAGGAGAACTCTTGAGAGATAGCAAGTAAATGATATTTATACTCATATCATTTATAGCTTTAATGACTTTGTATAGCAGTTGTAGCGCTTCAAGTGGAAACTTTTTCATTTTTAACTATATGTTCTATTATGAGGCCAGTCGTGGCGCAGGGGCACAAAGTGTGACTGTAAAACCGACTGGTTGTGGGTTCGATCCCCACTCGAGGAGATGAAATATTTACTTAAATTTATATTTCCATTTCTTCCCTCTGGTGTCGAGGACAAGCGCGGCGTTGAGTTCTGCCACTTAACACGCAATGCCTCCAGAATTCGGCAGTAAGTGGGGAACGGAGTGTCTAAACACAAGGTTCCTTCTGCCTACCCTGCAGTGTGCGGGGTACAGCGTGAAGCTGATAGATAGAAGTTCTATTATATTTATAAAATATTTTCCATAAAAGATTTACTAACTGTGAGCAAAGCTACATAAAAAGGCAGTTTTAGTTATACGAAAAGTTGAGATTATAAAAATGCAATAATTCGCTTGCTTACTTATGTTGCTGAGCTTATAATATTTACTTTAACTATACCTAATACATTTATTTTTTATTTACTTATATCCTGTAACATTTTGATATAAAAAGAGTATATATTTTAGACAAATTTGATCGATATTTCTTGTTTGACCAAGAAAAATGAAACATTTTTTCGTTACCTCATACGGAAATTACGTGTATCTAGATCGATAGGATGATCGACTTTATATGAAAGGATAAGCAAAGAGCGTCGGCATAGTGTCAAAATATTCTGTCGTCATTTTGCATGAATTCATGACATTTTGTTTTGAGCGGCGGAACTTAATGCTCAAAATGGCAATTATTCATTTGTTTGGAGTGGGAATCGAACCTATAACCATAATCAAAGTATAACGCCACAATCGCCTCTAATAATAAAATTTTATACTAATATCGAAGAATTTCGAATATAAAACAGGTTTTCACATCACGAAACTGAATACTATACATTAAATATCGTTTACAAATCTACAGAAGTTCAAAACTGTTTTTTAAAAAGCTCGGCGGTGGCAAAAACGTATCTTGTTTCTATAAAAACTTTTATAAAACGTTAATAACAGTTTTTTATAAAATGTTAATAGCATATCAACATTTTGTGTTATTATATATTTTATATATAGATGAATGCTGTGGAGATGCGATCTCTTCGTAGGATATGCGGAGCCAGCCTAGCTGATCCGATTGAAGAGGTACACATAATGGCAGGTACTAGCGAGGATGTCATGGTGAGGTGAGAATGAAGAAGAACGTGCTCAACTGGTTTGGGCACGTCGAAAGAATTAGTGACGAAAGAATGGCAAAAAAGATTTATGATGGAAAAGTGAGCGGTAAGAGAGGTAGGCGGAGACCTTGGTTGACCTTCGAAAACACAGTATCAAAGATATGGAGGAAGGTCACGTAAAAAGCACGAGGGCTCGCCGAAGGGCATGTATGAAGAGGTTCATGACAGTGGGCGAGGCGAAAGAGGTATGTAGAGAACGTAGCGTTTGGCGCTCCGTTCTCTTTGACTACCCCGCTAGGGGTAAAGCGTGAAGATAGTAGTAGTAATAATAGTAATATATTTTTATCGAGGCCATCGTGGGGAAGCGTCACAGCGGTCGATCGATTCCAACTTGAGGGAATAAATTATTTTCATGTCCTCACTCATGTAACAAGACAAAATACAGTGTTGAGTTCCGCCACTCAACATGTAATTTCTAGAAGATTGTGTGCAAAATGAAAAAACGGAACCCCAACTTACGGAATTTAACACTGCCTATCCTGTTGGCTTCCATATAGGCTCCTAATAAAGAAACAATAAATAGATTAGATAGAAAGATTTTTGTAATCAAGTAATTTTATTCTTTAGATAACAACCTAAATGTAGCGATTATTTTAGAGTTAAGACTATCGTAATACCTCCTACGCTTCAAAGTTTGGAAAAAATCGTATTAAATTAGTGATTTAAAAACAATAAATATTGTATATTTGTATTTTATCTCAGAAAATATTTATTAAAGTAGTCGAGTTCTTTTGATTTTAATATAAATGAATATCTGGATGTAATAAATTTTTATTGACATAACTTTTAAATGTTGAAAAGATGTTGTAACATAAAAAAGTTATTTATTAGGTAGTTTGTGGTCTTTATCTTTAGATACTACATATCAAGTACGAGACAATGTCGTTTTTTATTGAATTTCTGTAATTTACAGAATTTTACAGCAGTGATCACTAAAAGTAGAGACAGAAAAAAATATTTTTAAAATAAAGTTTTGTTATTAAGGATCAGTAAAATCTAACATAAAAATATTATGTTAATTTTTCTACACTTGAAATTGCAAAAATCAAAATCAGCGTTGTGTTCACAATTTTTTATTGGCTGGGAATCGAATCCACAACCTGTTGCGTTTACACACCTTTGTGACTGGCCTTTAATATGAAAATATATGTGCAAAACTCTAAAATTCTTATATTTATATATAATTATATGGACTAGGTCTTATAATAATAATATTTCAAAGGAAGCCGCCGTTGTATTTTCTCACGTGGGTACTTTTTTATTGGTAGATTTACTAAACCCGTTCGAAAGATTACACAGGGCGGGTAAGATCGCGCTTTTATTAAATTAATAAGCAATCAATAACATTCGATAGGCGTTAACGTAATGTAA
Source organism: Heliconius erato x Heliconius himera (assembly GCA_013421005.1). Lineage (NCBI taxonomy): Eukaryota > Metazoa > Arthropoda > Insecta > Lepidoptera > Nymphalidae > Heliconius > Heliconius erato x Heliconius himera. Next base: position 602 of record JAATLQ010026555.1, on the reverse strand, counting down.
GTTTATAGCGACAGGCCTTACTTATCGTGTAGACTTATGTTACGAACGAATGGTATTAAATAGTTCAGATTTTTGAATTACTGGTAATCTGAGTGTAACTGATGTAATGAAGAAACAATAGATTTATCATAATGTAGGCAAAATAATTTTTTAATATGTGTTTTTTTAATATTTATCTTCAATACAAAGAACGGAAGAACGTAAAATGAACCAAAAAAAGTAAATATAAAGAATGAAGCAAATGTAAATTAGTTATGCCTCGATAGCACAGTTGTGAGGTTCTTTACTGAACTCAAGCATTGTTCACGCAAAGCGCCTGTATAATTTATACAAGCAATATTCATATTTTTATTTTCTATCCACCTTCCGAATATTTCGTCGCTATACCTGATTTACTTTATAATAAAGGCTTCTCATTGTAACAAGTGTACCGAGTGCAACGTTTTTTACTTATCTCCTTAAATACTGCTAAAATCCCAACATATGGTCCTTCGAGCCGGATGTGTGGATCAGCATCAGCATTTATATTAAACAAGGGATTTATAATAAAAGTCGTTGGACATCAAGAATTATATATATAGCCGGAAATCGACGTGCAATTT
>JAATLQ010026550.1:0-15377 GCA_013421005.1 Heliconius erato x Heliconius himera | reverse complement strand
TATATATATATATACTTATATTATATAGAGTATGTATTTATTATATAGGATATGTATATTTATATATAATTGTTATATTGTATTATTTATTTTGTATAGTATATTTATATATATATATATGTAATGTATACCGTTATTATTATTATTATTATTACTTTTATGTTTATTATTGCTACTTTCTATTTCTCAATTTTACTGCACTGTCTTCTGTCTTTCCCGCTACTTTGCACTTATCCACTTCCACGGGTTGGCTGGAAGAGATCTCTTCTAGAGATAAGTCCACCGTTGTGAATGAAATTTCGAAATGTAAGTTTTATTATGTTGAATTTGGTGCAATAAAGAATATATTATTATTATATGTGCATGGCATCGTAGACTGTTGTAAAGATGGCATGGAGAAAAGCATGAATGCCTTTAATGTAAGCAATAATAACATTTTAAGCCTTATTAATGATTTATTTATCCTCATGTATATTCCGTGTACCTTTTCATTCTATTTTAATAAGATATTCAGTTATCTTCTATTTTTTTCAGCTTCACGCTGCATACCGCACATAGCAGAGTGTAACAATGATAAAAACATTATTTTTATTAAAACATTTGATCTCATGTTACCACCAGATGAGCGTTTAGAAGATTCTCATAGATTTGTATCTACCAAGTGTGTAGTCGAAAACGACAAAGACAAAAATGCCTATAACTTCCGAGATCGATTTAACATTGGCTATTAAAAAAAGTACTGTTTCTAGTTTTCTACATACTTTCATTCCAACTAAGTGTTTTTAATCTTTTTTTTTTATACTTTTACAGAAACAAGTACGAGGAAAATCCTTAACCAAGCCAATTGGCATTGGAAAAACGTAAATAATAATTCATTATTGCACGACACGCTTAACTCACTCTTTATAACAATCTATTTAATACCTTTGAATGAATGAGGCCAGTCGTGGCGCTGTGGCACAAAGTGTGACTGTAAAACCGACTGGTTGTGGGTTTGATCGCCACTCAAGGAGATGAAATATTTACTTAAATTTCTATTTCCATTTCTTCGCTGTGGTTTCGAGGCAAAGCGCGGCGTTGAGTTCTGCCACTTAACACGCAATGCCTCCAGAATCCGGCAGAAAGTGGGGAACGGAGTGTCTTAACATTAGTTAACCTATTGTAAAACCTAACTAAATCTAACTTAACCTACGACTTAACTATTCCACGTTTGGCATAAAAAGTGTGGGAAAAGAAGGAATTCCTTTCCCACCGGCGCCGTTCACCCGATCTCTCTCTTCTCAGCGTTCTGTGGCGCTCGACCGTCTATCAGACGGACACATTATAATATTAAATAAGTTTCCCGCCTGTGACACCGATCGCTATGTAACCTCTCCCTCTGCAGATCAGCAACTATTCTTGGAGAGAGAGTTGCTCTGAGAAATTGTCATGTGATTGAAATGATGTCTGCAAGGCCAATTTGAATTGAAAATTGCTAATGTATGTGTCTCTTTGATCCGGGATAATATTAATATTGCAATAAAGGGATGATAAGGAATGAAGAAATAATTATATTTATTACGAGAATATTATAGTGGTCAAAGTACTAAGGATAGGAGAACAGCGATTACTTTAAAAATTATAACTATTTAAATATTGTAGAGAACAATAACAAAGCTTAATACGACACTAACTTCTATTACTTCTCAAAAAAATATGCCTACGCATACTTAGCGAGTGTTTCAGTTAATATTAAGAAATTTTAACGTTAAGCAAATATAAATGTGCAATCTAATTCCAGGTTTAATATATGGAAGATCAATTTGGAATTATGGCCTAGATAATTTCAGTCATATTTAACCTGATCACCTATTTTGTAATCGCTAACATACTTAGTTACATGTTCTCTCATTCTGTTACCCAATTTTAACTAATCTAGAGTTCAAGGAGTGGAATAGATGAAAAATGTAGAATAATTAATTAAAATTAACTTAAAATTGTAAATAAAAGAATTAATTTATAACTTTAACTAAAAGGATTTACTTAAGGATAAAAGGAACAGCAACAGCAACTCCAGAAAAAATTTAAAGTACTTTATAAAAATAAACGTACCTTCTTTGTATCTATGTCTTGATACGCCTCCCGCTGCACCACGACGTAGTTTCGAGATAGTCGATGTCCTTGATCAATTCAGTGACTTATATTTCGACTATCCCTCCGACTGCGCCAGTTACGATGGCTTATACATATCCATACCTCCATACCTATATTATAAATTCGAAAGTAACCCTGTCTGTCTGTCTGTCTGTCTGTCTGTTACGCAATCAGGGCCAAACTGCTAATTCAATTGTGATAAAATACTCGTAAAGAAATACTCTAGGGTCTTCGGATGAACATAGGTTACTTCTTTTTCTCATATTTGTAATACTGTCGATATATAGGGGAGAGGGGAGTAGCTTTGAACAGGGGCACCTTTGAAAATATGTGTTAACAGAGCTATTTTAAAAAGAAATTTTGGTAGATTTTTTTTGAGTAGTGACAGCACTAATCTGCACACGTGTCACTTGTCACCGCTGATATATGAGAACCAGTTGTTGAGTTAGGAGGAGTGTTTGATTTTGAGTAAATTTTTATGCATTTTTAAATAAACGCGTAAGGATCGCAGGGATCCAATTCAAGGTACATGGTTTTATTTTTTCCTCTTTTAGTTAGGATGTTTCATATATCATGCAATAAACTAGAAATCACTACAATTTTTAAACATTTACTTGAAAAAAAAACGTTTGTATTTTTTTAATTACCACTGAGGCAGCTTTGAACAAAATAAAGGGGGCAGTTTTGAATATTATTATATGTAAAAAAATACCGCGAAAGAAAAACAAAACTATAATTAATTTTTCTTCACAAGAAACTGACTCAAAAATGCATTTGGAATCAGAAGAAGAAGTGACAATTTACTGTGAAGAGAATGAAGATAGTGAAATCTGTGCGTATGAAGACTACGAAATGGAATTAGACTACAACTTAATAAATATTGGAGACTTCGCGAATGTCTCATCATCTGTGAATAATAAAAAAGTAGCTTGTATTTTTTTTTCTTTCTTGAGAAAGAGGACAAGTGCTACGTTAGTTTTTCAAAAGTCTTACATAGACTAGACTTGAGGCCAGTCACGGCGCAGCGGCACGAAGTGTGACTGTACAACCGACTGGTTGTGTGTTCGATCTCCACTCGAGGAGATGAAATATTTACTTAAATTTATTATATATTTATATTTATTTAGTTGAGTTCTGCCACTCAACACGTAATGCCTCCAGAATTCGGTAGAAAGTGGGGAACGGAGTGTCTTAACACTAGGTTCCCTCTGCATACCGTGCTGTGTGGTATAAAACGTGAAGCTGATTTTTATTTCTTACGTAGACTACTTCTCCCAATTTTAGTTGTTGGTTACGTCACATACTACATCCATGTTTCCCTTTAAATTTAATTTTTCTAAGTTCAAATTAGAGTAGTAAGCTGTTTATTAAAAAAATATTTTGTTTTATTTTCATAATATTAGATTTATTCTATGATTGATCCCATAATGTTCATTACTTCTAGGAAGCCAAAGCTACTTTTTTGTTTGTTCGTTTTTTAAAGTCTATTAATAATATTAAAGTTATTTAACACTAGTACTAGTACAATCGCAATATTAAACTAGGTATATTATTTTTTTAAGTTAACATGGTACTGATATTTGATCTCCATCGTTTCTAATGTTAAGTTTATTAATAAAGTTACTTAAAAGTTTGATAAGCCTTTTAATTTCATTGAATTCGATGATAGTTCAAAACTGCCCCATATATGTTCAAAGCTACCCCGCAAGGGGGGCTTTGAACATTTGACTACTGCTACTAAAGTTGATATTGCACCTTTACCTTATATATTTTTCTACATATGATGCTACGATTGTGTGGCACAATAGTTGGACTAAGCATTGTGAAATAGTAAAGAAGTTCAAAACTGTAGAATTTTTAGATATGACACAAAGTTTAAAAATCGTTCGAATGTGCCCCCCTCTCCCCTACTAATATATTAAAATACCTTTTAGTTTGACAGACAATTTATTCCGCCATGTTAATAACAACCGACCGTTGCTAAGCAACGGTTTGCAAAGTTTGTTTGTTATAAGAAAACGTCACCCAAAATGAGCTTAACGCATACATGGCGTGCGCCGACTCAACCTTATGAGATACATAAAAACAATGTTTTACAAAAATATTGTTCTTTAAATAATGTTTAAAAAACTCCGCGATGGTATATGTTTATCTCTGAAGGTTGAGCAAAAGTAACCATTTTAATTAATTTACTTTATATTTATCGGGTTTTTATTGTATGTATTTTCTATAATTTGATATTGATCCTTATGTAAATGAATATAATAGTCACTTTTAGCATTTCATCTACATTGAAATTATAGTTTACTGTGTAACATTCTAATAAATAATTAAGAAAATGTCACTGATTCAAAATGACCTAGCCTACGAGCGGCATAGTATGACCGACCTGAACGGGCAGATGACATTGACAGTTTTGTAAATTTTCATACATTTTCGAACTACTGTTAATTTTGATGTAATTATTTGCTGTTTATAATTAATTTATCCTTTTTTTCGGTTTTTCGCTTATTCGAGTAGTAGATTAGTTAGATTTTCATAAATTTCTTGGTGTGGTGTAAGTTGCGGCCCTGCGCGGCATCGGCATAATATTATTTAAGCATTTATTATTTAAGGAAAGAATTGTTGGTTATTTCATCTCGGTTGGATAGTTATCTATTCCGTTGTAATACACATAATAAATTATAGTTTTAGTTTTTTGGAATTTTATTTGATATTGCTCGCAAAATTTATCATAATTAATGTAGTAAGAACTTTAGTTATTTTTTATAAAAAATTTTAAAGTGTTATTCCACACTTAGGAAAGAAAAATACTTATTTAGAAAACGTATAAAAATTTCGACGTAGCTCGATTAGAACGTATGGCTTGGTGGTCAGAGCGCCTGGTCGGTTTCCAGGAGGCGCGAGTTCGAGTCCCGCTACGTTCAAATTTTTATACGTTTTCTAAATAAGGACTTTAGTTATTTCATATAGTATCTATGTACGCGCGCAAGGAAAACGTGTAAAAAGATTTTTCCCGGGTAAATCAGTAAAATTGATCACTGAAAGTCCAATAAAAATTAGTTCAGTTATTCTGGACGTCGCGTTGCTCGGGGAAATAGAAAGACAGACAGAGACAAAAAATATAACATTTTTATTGTATTTAAGTATTATGTAAATAACCACATGCACTTGCTAAAACATAGCACAACACATTTAATTTTAATTCTTTTAAATATTTATTTTACTTTGATAATATTAATAATGTAGCTGGTTTTGTTTAGTTTTTTTTATTCATATTTTAATATGATTACGTTTACTTATAATTTTTTTCCATTTAAATTAGATATTTTCAAAAACAATTTTATAAATATATCTAATAAGCATTCGTATAGTTCAAGCGGGCGAAGCCGCGTCCGGGTCCGCTATGCGGAAAGTAGTTGAATTTGCGTGTAGTCTAACTAATCTTTTTTATGTAAATTAAATAATGTTTTGGTTTACAACTATGAACACTTTTAATGCTATGTGTGTAAATTTATAAATCATTGAAATGTAAGCCAGGTATTATATAATATTGATCAGTTTACTCATTAATTAAAAATCTTCTCATTCATTCAAAAATCTTTGTAAATAAGACTACATTGAGGACAAAAGTACAATAAAAAGATATTTAATAATTAGTTAGTAGTAATGAGAGGAAGTAATAATTGTTAAGGAAATCAATTACACAACAATAATGCAAATAAATAATTGAAGTTTGCTACATTGCTAGTATAATTACTAGCAATGTAGCACTATATCTACTAACTATTAGTTTTTTCTAAAGCGTGAAATAAAAAAACGCAAATGTACCTACAGCAGTTTTACATTTTTCTTTATTTCATTTACTATTAATTTGAACTACATGATTATTAATTTAATAAACAGAATTGACTGACAGCTATAATTACTTCTAATATGATTTTCTATTATATTAATCTGTAATTTTCTAATATGTTTTTTTTACTACATTATAAGGATTTTTGATTTGAACTTGCAAGTGATACCGACATTGCACGACCACACTCGTGCATGTAGATGCTAATAGTATTTGTAGGGTCCATACCTCAAAAGAAAAAAAACGGAACTCTTATAAGATTACTTTGTTGTTCGTCAGTCTGTCCATCTGTCAAAACCACTTTTTACAAGACTGCTTGGAGGTTAGATACCTCAATGTTCAAGTTTATACAGCACAAATTAAATCATGTTCTAGATCAGCGCAATCCAATAATACTTTTATTCCTTATTTTTTGTCGCATTATGTATCAAAAGTATAGGTTACTTTCCGTTGATCTACCAATTATCTACCGAATTTATCATGAGGAGTAGTTTGGGGAACTGCCGCACAGTACGTCACAAAGTAAACTACCATCCAAACCATCTGGATACGTGGCACTCCATTTCTGTGCGATTTCGTAGGAACTACCTTCCACACACCAAGCAACTGTGGAATGGCCTATCTACGGCAGTGTTTCAGGTCGATGCGACATGGGTACCTTCTAAAAGCGCGTCTTTGTCCACCTTAAAGGGCGGAAACGCACCTCCTCTGGAGTTCCACAGGCGGTGGTCACTTACCAATAGGTGACTCGTACGCTCGTTTGCCTTCTCTTTTCTATAAAAAAGAGAGAAGTCGAGAACGACGACGACGACGACGATTTATCGTTTAATTTAGTTTCCAAAATTTTACTAACTCATAGAATTTATTTTTACACTTTAGTAAGTTTCCTTTTAAGTAACTTTTGATGATTGCGTTCCGTTGGATATAAAAATCAAACGAGTGATAATTATTGTTTTGAAAAAATAATTGCTTTTTTTAGTTCGACGAACGATAACGATATTTTAGTGTAATATACATCGTAGGTACAATAAAATTCATTTAATGCAGGATAACATATATTTATAATAAATATTGGTGAATAAATTATAAAATTATTTACATTAATTATTTGTAATTAAATAAAAAATAAATAATTCAAATATTTATTACAATCATCATTACACCTTAATATACATTCACATATTCTAATTTGCATTAGTCATATTTTGAATATATGTACGTATAATATAATATTCTATCTGAACTATATAAATAAAATATTAACATATTACGAGTATATTGAAAAAATATAAATATAAATAGAGAACACAGTGTGACTGTATTAGCGACTGCCGTAATGCCTCCAGAATTTGGTGGACTGTGGGGAACGGAGAGTCTTAACACTAGGTTCCCTCTGCCTACCCTGATGTCTGCGGGATGCAGCGTGAAGTTGATTTTGATTTTAATAATTTAAAACTACATATACTTAAGTTTTACATTACAATTGGAGCTATATAATACATATGTAAGAGTAAAATAGAAATAAACTGTATTTCTAAACTTGTTCTTCTATTTCTCACTAGTGTAATAACAACATATAATAGTAAGATAATAAAAATAATGAATTATTTTATATCGTTCTATCAGGCATTGGGAGATGAACAAAATATTTTATAATAAGTAATATGTCATATACTGTAACAATTTTGTTATTTTTCGGCAAATACCGTAATAAGACGATAGTTCATTCTCATTCTGGCTGAACCTTCTTCATTGTAGTATACATAGTCTATGAGTTTCAAATCTTTAATAGCTTGCAAATAGTCTTCTAGGAAATCTTCTATCAGTTCCGGCGGTATTTTAAACGGATCGATTGATGCTATGTGATCTGATTACCAAAAAATGAATTATGTTTTTAGAAAAATTCTGTTATATTTTCAAATGCTACTTACGTTGCGGATTGGTTGCTAAGGAACAATTATAAATAATGTTCTAAGGAATGTATTATATTATAGATCTATTTTTTTAATTTCACGCCGTATTGCCATTGAGATATTCTCTTTGCAAAACTTTCGATATACTCGTATATTGCGTGGTAAGAAGCACGAATGCCGTGCTTTATCTTGCTATCAGAGCACGGAAACGAAAATAGTTCATTCCATTGCACCATGCTGCCATAGTGGTCACATAGACCCTACGTATTTTCTAAATTTATTTACTTTTTTTTAAACACAGAACTTAACGTTTTAAAAAACTAGCGAAAAATGGAGAGCATAAAGACTTTCTGCCAAACTAACAAAAAGTAATAACAAACAATTATATTCTAAATATTCATTTACTTACTTTTAATAGCCTCCACGCCGATGAATGTATACGATTTTTCAGTACAACGTACATCAGTATTGTTAAATCCTACAGATGTCATCATTTTTTTAATTTCTTTTTCAGGGTCCTTTAAAATAAAAACAATTAAAAGAATGGGGTCCAAAAATTAGGAAATTACACTTATGAAATGATGTTTAATTTTTTAATCACCTGACAATCATGGTATGGTGACACGAATTGTTCAACGTCTCTCAGCCAATTTTTCCATTTTGTTTGGCAGGCTAATGTTCTATAAATAATATACACGGGTACGAATCCTAAGAATGTAAGTAAACAGGTACCACTCCTCGTCATTAGATTGTATATGTTTGTGAATGCTATCCTGAAACGTAAAAACGGTAAATTCGTCTACATCATATAGAGTAGAGTATATCATATAAAATCGAGTATATCATATAGAATAAAGAAATAATATACATCGGCCTATCGAATCTACATGCAATCTTAGGTCTACGGAATTTTTCGATAATTTATCATCATCCACGACGATCGGCTCTGCGATGCTTGCATCCAGCAGCTTCAAGTTGCCTTGATTTGATCGTTGGTACACTTGTTAGGGGACATATCTACGATAATTTACATTATACTATAGAGTATTAGTAAAAAAAATCACAATCAATAAATTTTTTCGAATAAATACTTATTCGAAAAAAATTGTGAAACTTTTTTTGTCAACTTATTGCGTACTGTGCGGTTAGAAAATACGGCGGCAGGTAACAGTTCTAACAGTTCCCCAGAACGCTCCCCATGATAAACACGGTAGAGAACGCACAGCGAAGACACGTTTATACGCAAAGCCAAAGTGTGAAGCCTTTCAAAGATCATTGATTACCCAACGATTCGAACGGTTCTACGTTGTATGCGATCAAATGGATCAAGCTGAGACTTTAACGGGAGTGTTGTGGAAGACTGGCCACATGACAAATAGGGTTTATTTTGGGGTTAAACCAGCATAGGTATCTATCACCTCATTTGCCCAAACAGTCCCGGGGATGCCTCAACTGAAGACACAAGTTTATTTCGGCACTGGTCGACGAGACGAGACTTGCGCGGCTGGAGTGGACTTTTCACTGTGCTATCTATCATGTGCATAGCAACGAATGCTAGAATCTTCTAAGATGTTATTAATAATAATCTTCCAACTTGTCATCAAACGAAAAATCTCTTCTATCTAGACGCGCAGCAGCGCGTCCAGCCAAGTTCAGTAAAACAGAACTGGTGAGCAGCACCGTATGTAATTTTATACGAACTATTGGAAGCCACTTTTTAATTTCATAAACAAATAATATAAAATAATCCAAATTTCATAAACACAACTCAAACGGTAATTTAAATAATAACGTCCAAAGATCGTCAATTTTATCACGTATTGACTAACTTTCTATAGTACCTACTATTAGTTGTCAATAGATAGCGTTACTTGTATCGATTTTTTACTATCTCAAATATAGACTTCTTGAAAACTTAAATACTTATATCTTTTGATAGAGTGAAGCGATTACAATGAAATAAACACTAAAAGCTACTTTGATTTATTTGTAATTTTTATGTATAAAAGTTGCTTAAATTTATTGTGTACTTTTTACGTGATACGTGTTGACATAAGCAGATAAACAGACAAACCGACAAAAATTCCAAAAATGTTGAAAATGGATTCTGTTATTATCCTTTAACACCCTGGCAATTTTTTTTTAAATATTTTCAATGTACAGAAACGTTCTGCCACCAAGGCAAGAGCCCGTTGAGTTCCGCCACCCTATACGCAATGCCTCGAAAAATTCTATGGAAAGTGAGAAACAGGAAGTGTCTTTACACTAGGCTCCCTTTGCCTACCCTGCTATATACGGGATATAGCGTGAAGTTGATTATTTCATACAAAATGAGTGCATAGGCCCGCATACTTAATTTTGTAATTTTTTTTAAGTTATACAGTGTACATCTCGATGACCTGCCATCCTGAAATTAATACGGAAGCCTCGGTGTGCGAATCCAACTCGCACTTAACCGGTTTTTCTATTCTTTTTGAATCACATTTTGTGTTTCAAATCTTAAATTCTGTTATCTTACATTTTTGTTTTTATAATTAAAATTACAATCAAATATACAGCATTTTTTGTAAGTTCACGGATCTATACTAATATAATAGTCGGAATTATAGTTTTTTTTGTTTTGAATGAAAGCTGCATTTCTGAGGAGTGCTATTCATGATTGAATGTAATATATATATATATATATAAGATGATAAGCGGGCGAGGCCACGAAATGGCCGCTAGTGATTATAATAAGACTTACAAGAAATATTAAATAATACTACAAAAAATATTAGCTGAAAACTAACGGTAATTTTAAAATCCATTTAGACTTTTTTTACTGCAAGTTTGTTACTTTGTGTAATTGTGTGTGTGTGTGTGTATAATTTTTATTAACTAGTTGGTTTTAGATGTTAGGTTGTGATACGGTTTATATTTTAAAATTCAATTGCTGTACGTGGTATTAAAGTTAATTAAGAATATCTTAGAAACACTTCATTAATTAATATTAGATTATACATGAGATTGGTACAAGATTTTAATAATTATTTTATTTCAAAATGTAGAAAAAAATCCTAGAAAAGTTATTTCGCTCTGGTGAAATTTACATTTTTTGAGATACGAGTACCACAAGATAATTTTCTGGCGTCGATATGTACATACATGTTTGGTATACTTTGTTACTTGTATTATTCATCACTATACGTAAAAGATATAAAATATTATTTCTTTATTTTATTCTATCATGAACTTATTCCACGTGTATTTCTTTCTAATTTTTAGGGTTCCGTAGCCAAATGTCAAAGAACCCTTATAACTCCGTCATGTCCGTTTGTCTATCCGTAGTCCATATGGACTTCAATCATTGTTATATTACTCATTGACTATGAGTACTGTATGGCGGACATTTTAAGGGTATGTGAATTATGTAGAAAATGATGTAGTGTGATTAGAGAAGTTAATACTCCTTAAATGTAACTGAGGAATGAAAAAAATCGAGAGAGTATGCTCCACAGTTCATTATAATTGTATTTCTAAATGGTATGTATCTTTCTAAGAAATTTTATTGATTATGAAAAAATTTTGTGCATTTAATGGCAAAAAATAAAAAAATAAAATTCAAAGAAGAATTCAAACGAAAATTGATTGATTGAATTCAAACGAAAATTGATTTGAACAAAGTTGATTTCGTGGTTTTTGTAGGAGATATGGGATAATTCCGATGAAAATATCTTTCGGTAGAATTGGAAACTTCTTCTTTTAAAGTCGGTTAAAAATAGTAAATCAAGATTAATATAATGGTTGTGGTGGTAAAATATGTTTTTGCTGCTTGCTTCGGAACCCTTCACAGGCCGGTTTTATTATTTTTTTTTTAAATTGTGCGTTGAGTGGCGGAACTCACTTACATTGACATATTAAAATATAAAACTTATTTAAGTACTCACTCTTGCTTTTTTATCCAATGTAGGGTGTAATTAGAAAAAACGAGATCAATTTTTCCTCGCAACTCGTTAGTTAAGTCACCTTCTATGTCGAGGATAGTAAAGTTAATAAGGTTGGTCGCATAATGTTTGTTTGCGAATTGTACCATTCTTTCACTTTTATCACAACCCACGATTGTGCAATTACTAGGTAAAAAATTTATTAGCAAATTTGCTGTAACAGTTCCATCTCCGCTACCAATATCTAAAACTGTGTTCCCAAAGTTTTTCCATTTAATTTTCTGAGTATATTCTTCTAAACACAACAAAGCGTCCCTTTTTTGTAAATTATTACTTTTATGATATATTTCAGCATTGTCCATATTGTGATGTCTTTTAGATTTATATATATATTTAATGAAAATAAAGTATACGTGCGCTAGGTCCTTGCGTTCGACGCGGTTTCGGCGGGCAATCTAGTCAGGAGCGTAAATCGTATGAATTTATAAGAGTCGGTGCACGGCAGCGTTAAACTTTGACTCCGGCAAAGATAGTCGAGCTAAGCAAGATTCAGGTCCAGTCAAGGCCTTGCTTTTGAAACCTAAAATTTAGTATAATCAATGATAACGTGAGAAAACATTTTAAGCCTTATAATCATTTAATTCTCCTAATGTGTCTTTCCACTCTATTGTATATGTTCTGTGAATTTTTTTTCAGCTTCACGCTATATCCCGCTAATAGGGTAGGCAGAGGGAACGTAGTGTTAAGAGACTCCGTTCCTCACATTCCGCTGATTTTTCTTGACTTCCGCTGATTCGAGTCCTTGTTGAGTGGCGGAACTCAACGCTACGCTTTGCTTTGTTACCAGAGCGAAGAAATAAAAATATAAATAAATAATAATTCATTTCCTCGAGTTTGAATCGAACCCACATCCGTCGCGTATACAGTCCCACACTTGTGCCACTGCGCAACGACGGCCTTTTTGTTTTTATTATTTATTTTTAGTGTCACGCCGTATCCCGCACACAGTAGGGTAGGCTGAGGGAACCTACTGTTAAGATACTTCGTTCCCCATTTTCTGCCTACTTCTGAAGGCTTTGCGAGTTGAGTGTTTTTTTTTTTTTTATGCTTGAATTGTTTTGCGCCACAGACTTGTTGTCCGTGTCTTTATTGTTCTTAATAGATTTTTAAAAATGTTAGTTTTTCTTTTTAAAATGTGAAGTGGACTTTAATATCTTGAATGGTCTGCTTTTGTCAAATCCGAGTTCCTTTTGTCAAATCCGAGTTTTGGCCGTTGATTATGTTGATTGCGGCACAGTTAGTTGTTTCCGTAATATATCTATTGCCTCCTCATCTCTATAGGAAATAGCCATTTTAATGTTGTGTTCCACTATATCAGTCGAGTTGAGTGTTGGAACTCAGTGCTGCGCTTTACTCCGACACCAGAGCGAAGAAATGAAAATATTAAATATTTCATTTCTTCGAGTGAGAGTCGAACCTACAACCTGTCGCGTTCACTGTCACACTTTGTGCCCGTGTGCCATGACTGGCAATTTTATTGTTATTCAAATCAAATCAGCTTTACGCTATATCTCGCACGTAGGTAGAGGGAACTTATCCCACGACGAACACAATTTTAATTATTTTGATTGCGGGAAGAGGAAATGTCAATAAAAAGTTATTACAAGACTATTTACAATTATTGAATTTAAATGTAAAAATAAGTTTACATTTCCTTATATAAGGAATTTGCCACAAGAAAATTATATAAGATTTAATTTAAATAACATGTTACATACATTAATAAATAGTAATTATGTAACATTAAGTGGTAATCATAGTAAAATCAATTTAATTGACATTAATAATGTAATTAATATAAAAAAAAATAATTTGACATGTAATAGGCTACACCTATCTTATTTTTATAAAGGAAAGATAGCAAGTATGCTATAATATTATTTACAATTGAACTTAGCCAATTCTGAGCGTATAAAGAATACTATATCTCATGAACGGTATACTTTGATTTGCTTGGAATCCGTTCCAAATAATTTAAATTAAATAATAAGACAATACAGACCATCTCTGGCAAAATGTTATACATTAGTAAAAATAAAAGTAATAATGATGTAAAAATAAATACAATTTGTCATGATAATGATACAAACTTGGTGCACAAGGGATGTTAAATAAAGACTTAGAAATTGAGCTATTCATAAATAGTAATAACATTCATGTACTTATTTAGAAAACGTATAACAATTTGAACGTAGCGGGACTCGAACCCGCGCCTCCTGGAAACCGACCAGGCGCTCTGACCACCATGGCCATACGTTCTCGTCAAGCTACGTCAAAATTTTTATAAGCTTGTTACAACTTATTTACGCTGTTAGCATCTCTGTAGGGAGATTTTTACAAATTTCCGCTACCCAAAGATAATTACTAAGAATTATCGTTTGGCAAGAAAGAATACTATTTTCTAAATATTTTTAAACATTTTTTAAAGTGTTATTCCACACTTAGGAAAGAAAAATACTTATTTAGAAAACGTATAAAAAATAGTATAATAATGTGTGTAAAAAATAGTATAATAAGTGTATGGTGTGTTTCGTGACCTCGTTTAGTAAGATTTTTGATAAAATATTGTAAATCAAATATTACTGCATTTTAATTCACATATTCTCATGCTCGATAAACAGTATGGTTTTACTAAAGGTCGTTCAACTACAGATGCTGGTATAGGTCTTATAAAGAATATATGAGGCTTGGGAGGGATCGCAAGATGCACTTGGCATGTATTGTGATTTGTCCAAAGTCTTTGATTGCGTACAGCACTCGACATTTGCCATGAAGCTATCCTACTACGGCATAATAGGACGTGCACTCAATCTTCTGATCTCTTATTTAGCTGACAGAGTTCAGAGGATTGATATGACTGGCAAGAAATCTCCTGGTTCGGTAAAAATTAAGCATGTAACTTCTTTTCCCTACTTTCGCCGAATTCTAGAGGCATTGCGTTTTGATTGGCGGAACTCAACGCCGCGCTTAGCCTCGACACCAGAGCGAAAAAATAAAAATATAAATGTAAATAAATATTTCATTTCCTCGAGTGGGGATCGAACCCGCAACCAGTCGATTTCACAGTCATACTTTGTGCTCCTGCGCAACGTTTGGCCTCAATTTTGATTTAAAAATTTTATTTATAAGAATTAATATCAGCGAAAATAATGGAGTAGTGACAAAATTAATATAATTCCTTTATTTCTTACAATTTTTTTTATTTCATATTATTTTTAGCATATATAACGTTGCACTAACGAAATAAATTTAAAATTAATGCCCAGATGAAGTTACGTTAAAAAATATTTGATAATATACAAAGAGAAAAAAAAAAACTTTAATATATTTTACCCAATTACTTGTCTCTCAGATATTTTTTTTTACCCTGGGAAATGCTTTTACGCAGACCATCCGTGCGCAGGACAGGTGTGCCCTGCATTCGGATGGTACTGTGAGATTCATCGAAAAAGAAACCCGATATAGAACCAAACGATAAGATACCCAACACAG
>JAATLQ010026545.1:0-17207 GCA_013421005.1 Heliconius erato x Heliconius himera | reverse complement strand
ATAGTTAAAGAGAGACGTAATAAGGTAGAAGGCATTAATAACGCCTCGGCTGGAGTTACAATGCTACTGACATTAGGGTGAGCCAAATAAATGATCGACGCTACGCTAAATTCGTCTTTCGCATGTTTTATATCACATTTCTAAGTAACATTTTGGTTTTATATAAGCTGAATTCTGTTGAATCTCATTTGTCATTTCTAATGTTGTTGTTGATTAAGTAGAGAATGGAGAGATTTTTATCTAAAAAAGTTTTTGTTTAGCGTCTTTGAGTTTACGCGGTTTTTTAAATATAGCGTTTGGCGCTCCGTTCTCTCTGACTACCCCGCAAGGGATAAAGCGTGAAGTTAAGTTAAGTTAAGTTTAAATATAGCAGGGTCGGTAAAGGAAATCTGCTATTAAGACACTCCGTTCCCTACTTTCCGCCCAGTATTATTACAGTCATTGCGTGTTGAAATAATAAATGCATTTCGTAAAAAAAATGCCTTATTATGTTAGTACATTTTTTTTTATTTACATTTTTTTTCAATAAAGATATCATTTTATTACTTTTTTGTCTTAGTGGTAGTAGTTAATGAAAATTTTGAAGTACAAGACTATTCTGAAATGGGAATGGCCCACCCTCCTTCTCTACTGCATAAACCTTAATTTCAGTACAACAACAAACAATTTTAGAATACAGTAGTTCGTTACCAGATGCTAACAAACTGAACACCCTAGTGGCCAACAATTACGAAATATTTGCAATTGTAATGGACATGGATAGTTCCTAACAAAGACATGGAGATGCTGAAGGGAAATTGCTTAGTGGTTCACAGTAACAATTTAACTAACTAAAGTTTAATTTGATTTTTTTGTTAGAAATATAAATAAATTTATTTACCGACTGGTGAATAATATTGAAATTTTTTTTTTCTGTTTTTTTGTTAAACAGGAGCTCAGGCTAAGAGTAATAATTATAATTCTTCGATTATTTAAAAAAAAATCGGTATAAAACAATATTTATACCATAACTTACCTTAGCGATTTAATTTAGGAAAATTACAATGATACATACAAAAATTTTGAAATAAAAATAATGTTTGTTTTAAATAAAATATCATATTGTGCATTGCCCTATTAAGTACAACATAAGATTTGGTCACTAAATACCAAAATGGGTTTAAAAATATAAGAACGGAGTGTCTTTACACTACGTAAATCTCAATTCTCTGTCCACACTCCTAAAAATGCAGTTACAAAAAACAATGTATAATAAAAAAAAATCTTTTTTCACTAGCCATTAAAGCATTTACTTAAGAAAAAGTAAATATTCAAATATGAAACAAATAACATTTTATTGTAACTCAAATATCCTAAGTTCTAATTATTTATCTATGTTACAAGTTTTAAGTAAAGGAGCTAAATCTAAACCTTGAAGTACGTACAGCCAGTAGAACGCTAGGCAAATTGCTTCATCACCTTCGTGTATTAATACATTAACATATTATAATATAGATTGATGAGTGAATAGTATTGAGATAACAAGGTTTGGAATTAATTCCTAGATCAACTACCTACAGTTTAATAGAGTAATACAATTGTTGAGGAATTGTTAATTGTTGCTGAACAATTAATGTTATTCATCCAGAATTCGTCGGAAAGTGGGGAGCGTAGTGTCTTGTCACTAAGCTCTCACTGCCTACCCTGAAACATGCAGGATCTTACAACTTACCATATTAAACTAAAAAATATGATTAACCCTCCATTGGTGACATGTATGTCTGTTAGACCGGGTGGATCTAAAAAACCGTATAATTTTTGGACACGCCTTTGGATTTTGAGCACCTGCCTCATTTTACGTTCCTTGTAGTTATTTTCTGATTTTATGTGTGCGTGTCTTATGGTCTTTAGAACTTAAATAATAGAAACACCTTTTGTAATTGTGGTGGTCGCCATAGTTATTGGTCAGGTGTTATATAAAATTAAATAGTAAATATCTGTATTTTTGATTAGTATTAATAAATTTTTTAGGTGTTACTTTTGACGCAAAATATCCACTATTTTTTTATTCTAAAATCTATTTAAACTCTGGAATTTTTTAGTTGAGACGACAGATAATTAAATATTATCTTTATTGTCAACATCCATCCTTCGGCTTAAATGATTGGAAGTAATAAAGGAAATTAACAAACGAAACAAAATACGCGCGATAAACATAACCCTTCTCCGTCGGGTAAAAAAGTTAATTTGTGTGAGTGACTTTTTCATTCAGCAGTCTTAATGGTTTCAATCTATTATATAAGTAATTATAATTTACAAAAAGTATATATATTGGTTTTTATTGATTATGATAAAAACATATTTTCGTGGAATACACAAAATATCGTTTTTAAAAACCGGATGGCAGGGGACATAATTGCATCCTCTCACGAAGCCTGGAATGAGACGTAGTGCCTGCAATTTCTCAGGAACAAAGTACCTTCTTCCCTACTCTAATTGTCGTCACTGTAAAAACCAAGAAAAATATTAACCTCAAATTCTAAAAAAAACCCTATATCGTTCAAACAACACGGAAATACAATATATATATATATATATATATATATATATATATATATATATATATATATATGTATATATTTCATATTATTTCTTTACATACTATATATGTACATATCTCGTTTGTTAACCACATTGTTTCTCACCGACGGTTTCTATTTAAGAAAAGTTAGCTAAGTTATGTTTAAAATAAGGTTAGCGATTCGCCCGCGGCCTTACCCGTTTGAATAACACGATTATTTATTTAGTATTCCAGATTGCGTTCGTGTTTTAATAGGCACATTTGTAATGATTTAAAAAAATTCTATTGAGATTTTTTAACGTTCATTGGTAAAGACGGGAAGAGAAGAGAATATAAATAGAATATTATTAATCATCGTCGTCGTCATATTTTATTGTATTGTTTTGCCTTTTAGTATCTTAATATCAGCATATAAAATTTAAAAAAAAAAATAAAATGTTATTTTGTTAGCGTATTCAAAAAGTTTAAATATATATCACTATATAAACTCGTAGCTTAAGAAGTCGCTAATTCAAAGAATTTTCTTAAAAATATTACGAAATAATATGAAATAAAGGAACTGGCTCATTTTTTTAGAGTTCCACATCTCAAAAGGAAAAAGCGGAATTCTTATAGTTTCATCCGTCTGTCCATCAAGATCGTTTATATCTAGATCGTGTAGAGGTATCAAGTTAATATTAAATTCAAATATTTTCGTTGACGAACCCTTAAAGCACTGAAAAATTCAAGCTTTTAAAGCAACGTAATCAAAACATACAAGCATCTAAGCATCTTTTTTGCTAAATTTTGTACTAAATTCGCCGGCTGGGTGGCCGTACCCACCCCAGCATAGTTGTCGCCAGTGCCAACCCCAGAAAATTGTTTAAAAAAAAATTGCCCTGTAAAAAAAATAAAAAAAAAAAATTTTTTTATTTTTTACATACATTTATTTTTTACAATAACATTTCTATTCAAAGCTAAAGTCCAGGCCCCTCTCAGAAAATAACTCTAGATACGCCCGTGGTTATCAAAACTTATAGGGTACTTTCCGTGGACCCCGTGGACAGTTTTGAAAGTTAGCAAGAAGTGGAAGCACCCCTTTCATTCTACCGGTTAGCGAACATCCTCAGCAATCATTACTTTCTTTCTCTGAATTTTCACGCTTCAACTTTAGTGCTTCCGTTTGGTCGTTTTGTAGCTTCTACATTTTTTTTTGTCTATCTCATAAATTTATTAAGGATAAAAGGCTGAAGTTTTATAATCTTGCCATGTTTTCTTCAATTTCGTTTACATCATCTTTTACATCATTGTCCCACTATTCGTCGTTTTTGCTACAGGCTCTTTCTTTTACCACTAACTTATGTCGCTGTCTAAACATTTCCAGCCTAGCTTCTTGGAAATTCTGTTTTCTTATTTCTGTTTTCTCTGTATGGTAGATTCTGAAACTTTTAGCTTCTTATGAATTGATTTGGATATGTCTTGCAACTGGCACTAATCCGCAACGCACACTCTTAATTCTAGCAATAACTAATTTAAAAATGGTCTGCTTTCAGGTTAGCACCTGGTTGCCTTCGAATACGCTGATCCACTATTCATAAATCAATCACACTTCTCCTTTCTGCTCTCTTCCATGTATACATGTGAATTTGTTTATCATAAATAAATTCCTCAACTTTCAATATAAGATTTCCATCTCCCTTCACTCTCTTGTCACCATACTAACAGAAATTACTGACCTTCCATCGTTGACCTCCGAATATTTTTTTTTATTTTTCAAACAACTTCAATATCCTTATATTTATAAAAAAATCGAGTCATCCATAATATCATTAAATAAAACCAATGTTAAATTGTTGCTGAACAATTAATGTTATTCCTCCAGAAATCGTCGGAAAGTGGGGAGCGAAGTGTCTTGACACTAAGCTCTCTCTGCCTACCCTGCAACATGCAGGATCTTACACCTTACCAAATTAAATAAAATAAATATGATTAACCCGCCATTTGTGACGTGTATGTCTGTTAGACCGAGTGGATCAAAAAACCGTAATTTCATTCATAATATCATTAAATAAAACCAATGTTAAATATTGTAATCTTTTCATAAACCCTAATCAGAGCGTTCGTCTACAAAATCCCAATCGGATAGCTTAATGAATAACGTTCCAACCTTTTCATTAACGAGGCGCCTTTTGTCTGAAGAGTGATTAAAGATTCCACTTTTTTTTGTGATTTTTGTGATAACTGTTAACTGAAAAAAAATTAAAGTCCATATTGTGGTAAAATATACAGCGAAATTTTTTTATTAGCACTAATTAATTTGTAGAGATACCTCTAAGTTTCCTCTTAGTTTTAAGTTAAACGATATACACAAACACAAAAAGCATAAAATAAAATGTAAGCTTATTATTTTTAATGAATAAATAAATATTTTGAATGGCAATCAATGAGAAAATATGGCGTTGAGTTCCGCCACGTAACACGCAATGTCTCAAAAATTGCGCGGTTTGTGGAGAACGGCGAGTCTTAACACTATGTTCCCTCTGGCAACATTATATTTTTTAAAGTAATCATAGAAACTTTCTAAATTAAAAAAATATATCTTCTATTGAAAAGGAGATAAAAATACAGAAATTTAATTTCTTATTGCCTCAATTACATAAAATAATATGTTTCAATAAACTTTGTAAAGTATTCTTACTAATTTAATAAGTAACTTTGTAAGACTTTTTGCACTTGTATTTAACTTATTGGAGCTTCGAGTTTCAACAGCTGCGGTTGGAGTACCATTATGATTGACGTGGAAAAGTTTTATTAAATCTAATTTATGTATAATGAAAAGAAATACAATTTTCTTTCAATTATACTTTGTGTGCAATATAGATTATATATAAAATAGATACAAGGCCCTCGTGGCGCAGGAGCACAAGAGTCTGACTGTAATGAGACGGGTGTTACTTCGATCCCTACTCGAGAGAATGATTTATTATTTCTTAATATTTTTATTTCTTCGTTGTGGCACCATAAACCCTTCGTTTAGTTCCGTCAGTTGTAACGATCCATACCAGAACTAAAATGTGTAGGTAAATATGTAATATAATTAATAAAAATAAAAATATAAAAAAAAAAATAGAATTTATAATATTATTTAATTTATAGCTTAAGATAAATACAATCTTATAAATAATAGTTTATTTCAGTTCCTTAATTACGCGTTCCGTTCACAAGTACTATTAAAGTGACGTAATATACCGTAAGTAAAACACGCAGATATTTATATCTATCTAATATATTTTAATATATTTATTAAAAATAATTTAATAAGTATATTTAATTATTGTGTATTATCATTTAAAATAAATCATAACATAATTAATATTTGAATTATTGTAAAATATAATGTTGGCTGAATAAGCTACTGTCAACGTCATAGTCAAAAAAAAAGGAAAGAAAGAGCGGGAGGATGGCGGACGCGTCTGAGGAAGGATCGATGTTAAGAATGTTTAGAGAAGTTTTAATTTATAATTAATATATATTTAGTTATATTTAATATTTAAAAAGCATGTGAGATTATGTCTTCAATTGTGATATAAGTATTCGAGGCTACTAAGATAAGTTATAAGTACTTTCACTTTTTACGATTGTTTGTTTTAGAATACTTCGTCGGTAAGTTTTTAATAGATTATTATTAAAACAGAAGAGTGATATGAATGCATATAATGCCGTCAATATCCAGAGATAAATATTATTTATTTAGTAAATGGAAATAAATACATGAAGATGTTTTATGAGATATGTAAAATTACAATTATATTAATATACGCAGAATGCCTGCCGCCATCTTTGTTAGTTGCGTGTATGTGAATTGTGAAATGAGATTTAAATAGATTTAGTGAATTATAATAACTTACAAATGTAATTTCTCTATATTATATTAGTAAATATTTAACATGTTACTTAACATAATAATATCAATTATAATATGATATAAAATTATTATATCAAAATATATATATACAGTTTATAAATATTGAGGCCAGTCGTGGCGCAGGACTGCGAGGTGTGACTGTAAAACCGACTGATTGTGGGTTCGATCCCCACTCGAGGAGATGAAATATTTACTTAAATTTATATTTCCATTTCTGCGCTCTGGTGTCGAGGACAAGCGCGGCGTTGAGTTCTGTCACTCAACACGCAATGCCTCCAGAATTCTAAGATTATTAAGATACGATTAGTAAATATGTAGTTATAAGAAAGATATACGAACGTTAAATGGGTATATTAATGTAATGCCCTCTAAAGAAACAAACTGAAGTGGATTCACATAATCGGCCGCCTAGCGGTAGGGAGTTCGATCTGATATGTGAAGCAGAGAGTTATACGTTATGTAATTATGGCTACGGCCTACATATAATAATCTCAACTCCATTGTAAGTATGTATATTAGACTTCAGTCTTTGATCAGTTATTTAATAATTGATCTTTCGCAAAAACATTATAAGAATCATAAATATAAACTCCCGGATGGTTCAGAGCCGAATGGCCGGTAAGTGGCGGGTGCGGGACCACTCACTATCCCCCCTTCGTTATAACTATCAGTTATGACTTGGTATAACAGAGAGGACGTCTACGATTTACTTAAGAAATGTCACGGGAGATTAAAACGGACAGACTATGACATATTATTTATTATAATATATTTTATTTGTACTTATATTAAATTTATGGTACATTTCATATTAATACTGTTACCTCTGAATCTCTAAAAGATCTTGGATTATTTACGATCACTACGAAATATATATTATATTAGACGTAACACGACCGACGATGACCATAACAAAATATTAAAATTATTATTTTTTGAATATTTTATTGAGTATAGTGGGGAGTCAGTTACACAGACAATACTTAAAATACTTACGCAATAATAATTACTTACGCAATACTTCGAAAAAATCGGTGGAAAGGGGAACGGAGTGTCTTAGGTTCTTTCTGCACTCCCCGTAGATACGGGAGACAGCGTGAATACGATTTTATTTTTTTAAATTTTATAAAATCGATTAAGTCTTAGTTCAAATTCTAAGAGAAATAATGGTTGAAGATTAGCTTAAAAAATATAATATCAATACATTTTTTTTGTTTTGTTTAGCGCAATAGCGGAAATCAATGCTAGCGTTGCCAGAAGAAAAAATGACTACATCAAATTTTTGCGCCTGCCCCTGCGCACGATAGGACTCGAATTTATTTATTGATATAGATAGAGCTACATAAGTATTTAATTTATTGAGATTTTTTATATGTACAGATACATATAGAAATAAACGCATATACCTAAATTTTCCTAACCTTATATGGGTGGGAAGCTAGTAGGGTAAAGAGTAAGTTTATGTTAAGTATTTAATATAAATATTTCAAAATCTGGACTTTATTTAAAACTTTCTTTCGATTAAATTTAAGCTGAAACGTAAAAATTACCTACAAAAGAAATAAACAGACAATTTTTTTGAAACATTAGTAAGAAGGAAAACATGTAAGTTTATTAAAATTTAATTTGTAATATTCGCTTTAATCCTATTCTAAAGGCAATCAGCATTTGTACAACTCGATTTCGAAATTACTTAAATGTATATTATATATTTCCTGTTCTGTCCGAATTTGAATATTTTTGCTAAGTCAATTTCGTGTAATTGAATTTTCTTCATTTGTTGCTCAGTGGCATAGTGTCTCTACAGTGGTATGATCGTTGTGGGTTCGATGCCAGCTTGGGGAATTATATTTTTTACCTTACGTACCCCACATTAACTGGATAGACTCAGACGGTTTACCGGTTTGCCCAGTTACCAGAATAGGAAAATAAAATAATTTATCCATCTAAATAGAAATTGTACCACAATCGAAGCGTTTACAGTTAGACGCTGTCTCAAAATTAAAATAAATTTATATTTGCATTTCTTCGCTCTGGTGTCGAGGCAAAGCGCGGCATTAAGTTCTACCACTCAACACGCAATGCCTCCAGAATTCAGCAGAACGTGGGGAACGGAGTGTCTTAACACAAGGTTCCCTCTGACTACCCTGCTATTTGCGTTGATACAGCGTGAAGCTGATTTATTCTTAAGTAATGTTTTTTTTTAATGAAATAATTATATTTTCATTTCCTCGCTCCTAACGAAGCAAAGCGCGGTGTTGAGCTCCACCACTCACCACACAACGCCGAATTCGGTGGAAAATGGCGAACAATAGTGTTTTCAACACTAGGTTTCCGGGTTCCCTCTGCCTACCCTGCTTTGTACAAGTAATTTGTGCGCAATAAATGTCAATCTAAACAACTTGAACCTACGTCCCACATATAAAAGCAAACAGACTGTCAAACCAACAAAAGTGCCATATATATAATATATATATAACAACAACTTTTACTGAAAATCACGTAATTTAATAGGACTAAAGATAAATATTTGCCCCTATAACAAATTTGGTATGTGACATTAATGACGATGTAACATTATCACCCATATACGCGTAGGTTCTGAAATTTTGGGCCTTTTTCTATAAATAGACTATCATTAGCCACGACATTGGTAGAATTTGAAAGTATTAAACCAGAGGACACGTAATTTATTGGAGCGTGTTTTTTTTTTGTTTGAAAGCTAGTGATGAAACTCTCCGTTCGCCACAGATCACATTATTAGATATATTAGAGTGATTTCTTATTGAGTGGCGAAACTCAATGCCGAGTTTTCCTTTCCCACGTATTCCTGGGTAGGCAGGAGGAACCTAGTTGTAAGATACTACGTTCTTCTCTTTCTGCCTAATTTTCAAGAGATTGAATGCTGAATGGCAACGTTTTGTTCTGTTACCAGAGCGAAACAAAACAAATTCATAATCCTTAGTGGGAATCGTATCCACAACCGTTACGTTTAGAGTCAGATGCTGTGCTGCTGCCCCATTTCGTAAAACTCAATACTTTATATATAGTAATAAAATTTTTGTTTTTTCTCCCAGGATACTTTCCGCTACCCGCAGTCTATTGTCTCACTTGGATTTGCCTTGACGTCCTCCTCTGCACGGCCTCTATTATGCATCTTTGTACTATCAGCGTTGACAGGTGAGTTAGATTTTTTATTTATAATAATAATCATAATCAGCTTCACGCTGTATCCCGCACACAGCAGGGTAGGCAGAGGGAACCTAGTGTTAAGACACTCCTTTCCCCACTTTCTGCCGAATTCTGGAGGCATTGCGTGTTGAGTGGCAGAGTTCAACGTCGCGCTTAGCCTCGACACCAGAGCGAAGAAATGGGAATATAAATTTAAGTAAATATTTCATCTCCTCGAGTGGGGATCAAACCCACAACCAGTCGGTTTTACAGTCACGCTTCGTGCCGCTGCGCCACGCAGTTTTATTTGATTCTTTTATAATTTAATTTCATTAGAATTATTGAGTTCACAATTTTTTTTAAAAGAGCTTATCTATTGTATAACGCGATGAACCACAAAAATTAACGTAACTTACATTAACGTGCAAAGTTATTCTATAATTCATAAAGTTACGAAGGACATCATTAAATTTATACGTTTTATTAAAAATTAGCTAGAAACTTATGTTAAAGTTTGTTAATTAAAGCCATCGTGGCGCAATAGAATGGAAACAAGACGGATGTGGGTTCGATTTCCACTCGGGGTAGTCATTATTATACGAATACATGGCTTTAATCATCAATAACCCTGGATTTATACTGTCTTATGCGGTACCCTGCTTTATGCGGGATTTAGCGAGAAAATAAAAAAATGTGGTATAAAATTCGCCCCTCAACACTTATATAATTAAAAAGACGAAGTTACTCTTCATATCTTTTTATTTCACATATGCGTGCGACTGTAAACGTAATAGTAGTGAGTTCGAATTCCGCTCGCCAGAAGGAAATATTTCATATTTTTATTTCCCCACTCTGGTAACAACGCAAAGCGCGGCGTTGAGTTCCGTCACTCGGAAGTGTCCTAATGGAAACGGAATATTTTAAACCTAGATAGGTTCCTTCTACCCACCCTGTTATATATGGGATACAGCGTGAAACTGAAAAAAATAGACAAAAAAATACTTCTAGAAATCATATGTATTTTTTAAATTTTAATTTAACTAGGTCTAAGGTTTATATTAGCTTAACCAATACCGTTTTTAAAAACCAAGTGATTTATCCTAAAATAAATGGAGATAACGTAGACTTCAACTCCTTATTTCACTTCATATTTCGAGATCACATACGCTTATTAAATTGCCTTCAGTTTTCAGGACAGCATTAAATTTCCCGCGGGATATCCGTTCTTCTCAGCGAAATTACTAACTTGTAACGAATTGGGTTAAACGCTCTGAACTATATTTTTAGGTGGTAGTGTTAAAAATCATTTTAAATTTAGTTTTTTTTTGTGATTTAATTATTTGAGTTCAGTCGTGGTGCGTTTGACTATGTAACGAGGTTTTAAGTTCTTCCACCTAACACGCAATGCCTCCAAAATTTTGTGGAAAGTGGTAAACGGGAGAGCCTTAATAAGTAACGAAATATCTACTAGGTTCCCAGGTTCCGTCTGCCTACCCTGCTATGTACGGGATACAGCGTGAAGCTAAAAAAAAAGAATAAAACAGTATAAATTAATATTTTTTTATACTGGTTCCTAAAATAAAAGAATATAACCTTTTTAATATATATTTTGTTTTTAGGTACCTGTCATTAAGATACCCGATGAGGTTTGGAAGAAATAAAACGAGAAAACGTGTGACGATTAAAATCGTCTTTGTATGGATATTGTCTACAGCGATGAGCCTGCCTTTAAGCCTGATGTATTCTAAGGTATGAAATATTTTCTTTAAAATATTTAGAAACAACCCTTGCGCAGTGGGATTGGATTCAATAACCACTCATGAAAAGATTTATAGTTGATTTTTTTAAATTTCTTGCGTAAATGCAGCGTTAAGTTTCACTCAAGTCTTAATAGAAAGGCAAAGTAGAAAACTTGAACATAAAAAATATTCACCTTATGGGGATACAGCGTTTATTTATTGCACTTAAGACAAGTCATTATTTTTTTCACCTTTATTATAAATATAAATAAACAGCTTGCCTAAATAACTGTGACGATAAATCTTTGCCTTGTTGAGAGAAAAGAACCTGTAACCAAAATTTTAATTTGTGCTTCAAATGAACTTAATTCAAATACTAAAAGCCAAAATATTACGAAACTCACTTATACACGAACAATTTCGCCTTTCTCGCTCTCGTTTAGACTAACTTTCTGCAAACGTACTTGTTAACTCGTTTTAGCGAAATTAGTAGAAAATTAAACGACGAGACTTTCCAAACCAATGGATACATAGTTAACAATGAAATATATAAATATTTTCTTTTAGTTTGGCCATTTGGGGAATAGGTAAAGAGAACCTAAAGATAAGACACTTTGTCTCCGATATTCAGCTCAGTGGCGGAACTTAAGACTGCATTTGGTCTTACGACGGATACGGTCTTACTAATATTATACATGTGAAAGTTTGTGAGGATGTTTATGTAGATAAAACTTAAGATAGCTTATACACCATAATAACATAAAGACAGCAATGTGCCGCGCGGAGTTTTAAACAATTTGATGAAAATACCTTAGTTGGTCAAAACGCTTGAACGGTTTTCAAGACGCGCGGGTTCAAATCCCGCTATGTTAAAATGTTCATGTTTACTAAGTGTAGAACACTTTAAAAAAATTTTAAAATATAATATTTTCATTTCTTCGATATGTCAACAAGATAAAAGTCCAGCGTTGAGCTCCGCCACTCAACACGCTATGCCTTAAAAAATTCGGCGAGAAGTGGAGAGTGTTATTTTTACGTTCCCTCTGCCTTCTCTGTTGTATACGGGATAAAGCGTGAAGTTATCTGATTTTATTTATTCAACATTTTAGCTTCTTATCCTGACTTAAGAATATTTACGTAATTAATCTTATTAACAAAGTATTCGATGCAAAGCACGCGCGTATCGTCGGCTAATTGAATAAGTTAACGAAGGCCTCTTGGAATTTGAGACCGATATTTAAATTTTGAAGGCACCTAATTTCTACTGTATAGTATACTGTACTGTTTTATTAATAAACATAAATATTATGGTGAGTGTTCAGACACTACGTTCTGACACAACCACTGTTTGTTGAAGAATGGCGATACTTGGCGCCACACTTTATCTACCAGAGAGAGAAATGAAAATAATGTTAAGAGTGGGAATTGAACTCACAGTCATGACGTTTACAGCCAAATGTAGACCACCTGCGCCACAACAGTCCCGGTGTTTTTGTCTGCACCACTTTAAATGAAACACAGTTTTAACTACTATATAGAAGCCTAATGCAATTAAAAAAAAATTGTTTCTCCTAATACAATTTTAAAAAATATCGTTGTAAAATAAAACGCCATTTGTATTGACAAAACGACGCACGCAGGGATAAACCTATCAAAGGGAAACCGAAATCGGGTCGTAGTTATTTACTATTATTTGAGGCGTCGTGGGGCAGGGACACAAAGACGTGACTGTAACGCGACGGTTGTGGGTTTGATCCCCACTCGAGGTAATGAATTATAATTAATATTTTCGCTCTGCCAACAAGGCAAAAGCCCGGCGTTGAGTTCCGCCATTCAACACACAATTCCCCCGAAAAATTCGGCGAAAAGTAGAAAACGGACTGTTTTAACACTAGGTTCCCTATATATACTCTACTGTATGCGGGATACAGAGTGAAGCTGTATAATAAAAATATTTTAGACCGCGTTGTTTAATTGGCGAAAAGCGAGATATGCGGGCTCAGTCTCCTTTGATTACGAGAGTACATTGTAAATACCGATACTTGTTTAAGTTACAAACGAACAGATTATTTAAAGTTTTAAGTAGTTTCAGTTATTTCAGTTTACGATTTCTGTATGATCTTTAAAGTATTTTTTTTAGCTTCGTGCTGTATCTTATACATAGCAGGATAGGCAGAGAAAATCTGGGAACCTAGTGTTAAGACACTCCGTTCCCCATTACACTTTCATTTCTCACTCTCCCATTCTTTGAGGCTCTGTGTGTTAAAACCTGGAACTCTACGCAGCACTTTTGCTTCGTGACCAGAGCAAGGAAATGATGAAATATTAAACATTTAATTTTATCAAGAGGGAAACGAACCCATAACTTTGACTTCCTCGACTGGACACGTCCTGTATGGAGAATTGGGCGGTGCATGGGGAACGGAATATCTTAGTTACAAATATGTTTTTTGCCATAAAGGGTCTTCCAAATTTTTGTTGTTTGTACAAAAAGAACTTAATCGTCTAGTTCTCCATTTTATTTAATTAAAATAAATATCTAATTCATTTATATGCAAATGGGATGAACAAACATACATACTGCAATTCGACGCTCGTATAGACAGAATAGGCCAATATAGTGGTTTGCCTAAATTACTCTTGAATGAATTTCCTTTGTCTAGCCTACAAAATGCAAGCTGTGCCAGTGTTAAGTATTAGGATAACAGTTTTATTAGCTGGTAATTATTTCCTCGCTTTGCTAACAAGATAAAGCGCGGCGTTGATATCCGCAACTCAAAATGCAATCGAAAATCTGGCGGAAGGTAGAGAACGGAGAGACTTGGAATAAGGTACGCTCTATCCCTGCTCCAAGCAGAATACAGCGTACAGCTAAAAAAATATATAATTAAAAATAACAAGCAAAAGCGAATAATATTTAAAGCTGCGGGACTTGAACCTGCGACTTACTTTATTTAGAAATAGCCCAAGCGCTGAAGCCAATTAAGCCATACGAGCTACGTCAAAATTAGTGTATTTCTTGATATTTTACTTTTCTTAGTAAATAAATTAAAATTAAATTAGCTTCACGCTGTATCCCGCACACAGCAGGGTAGGCAGAGGGAACCTAGTGTTAACACACTCCGTTCCCCACTTTCTGCCGAACTCTGGAGGCATTGCGTGTTGAGTGGCAGAACTCAACGCCGCGCTTAACCTCGACACCAGAGCGAAGAAATGGAAATATAAATTTAAGTAATTAAATATTTATAGGTAATCGAATATTTTACTTTTCTTACTATATTTGTATAATATTCAAAA
Organism: Heliconius erato x Heliconius himera; assembly: GCA_013421005.1. Classification (NCBI taxonomy): domain Eukaryota; kingdom Metazoa; phylum Arthropoda; class Insecta; order Lepidoptera; family Nymphalidae; genus Heliconius; species Heliconius erato x Heliconius himera. The sequence goes on along the minus strand of JAATLQ010026545.1, from coordinate 2,536 downwards.
TGTCTTGTAATACAACTATGACATCACAAAGGGTCTAGCAGGATAATAATGTGAAAACTGCACTGACTTCTAATGAATCGTTTTTGCAAAGCTAGTATTGCTTCTCATCTAAAATAGTGTCATACTAGAGTTTTTGCCTTCAACCCCTATTATAAGGGAGTTACGAGGGCTTCAACCCTTATGGTATAACGTTAAAGTTTATTATATTTTAAAGATATTATAATATATTGATATGAGGCCGGTCGTGGCGCAGCGGCACGAGGTGTGACTGCAAAACCGACCGGTTGTGGGTTCGATCCCCACTCGAGGAGATGAAATATTTACTTAAATTTATATTTCCATTTCTTCACTCTGGTGTCGAGGTTAAGCGCGGCGTTGAGTTCTGCCACTCAACACGCAATGCCTCCAGAATTCGGCAGAAAGTGGGGAACGGAGTGTCTTAACACTAGGTTCCCTCTGCCTACCCTGCTGTGTGCGGGATACAGCGTGAAGCTAATTTAATTTATTTTAATTTTTATTATATATTTTTTTATTTAACTAACAAAACATACACTTAATCGAATATTACCATCATGTCTCAAAAACTATTGGCTTAGTGTTGCTTTACTGAGAAGAGCACAGGAATGTATGAACTCTAGTTTTGAATACTTCAAAGCTATTTAAGAGGATATCAATACTAGCATCAGGTTGCTTTGTCATCCCGTTATACTTGTTAGCTAATCTATTTATTGAAGCGTTCAGGTCAGATTTAGTTTTTGAAATTTTAGTTAAAAATAGAATATATTTACTTGCACGGGGTAACCTTGAAAATGCATTTATATTTAGTTTCTCAACAAGAAGGGGGCTGTCTAACTTGCCAACAACTGTCTCCGATCTAACCGATCTAAACTAATAAGATTGAAATATTATATATTTTAGTTTAATGATTATATATTTTTTGGTATTATTATATATTTTTAACAGAACGTGACTAAGTATAAGTTTATAATGAAAATTCATTTTTTTTATTTTTTTTTCGAAAAATATTAATTAATAGATAGCAGCTCTCCATATTAAGTTATAAGCATGTTTGTTCCACTATTTCGATATTTTTATACCTTAAAACATATGATAACTAATTAATTATATGTACTTAAACTATGTATATAAATTATATTATTTTGGCAGGCGTCAAGTCACGTAGTGTCAATTCCGTCACAAAACAAACTTCCAGCTTTCTTTTTTCCAGCTTTCTTATTTTTTACCTTCACTCTGTCCCGCACATAGCAGGGTAGGCAAAGGGAACCTGGGAACCTAATTAAAACACTCTGTTCTCATTGAGATACTTCTGTCCCATTTTCCATCGAATTCTGCTGTTCCTTGTGTGCTGAGTAGCGTAACCCAACTCCGCGCTTTGCCTCGTTGCCAGCGCGAAGGAAAGTAAAATATTCAATATTTCATAACGTCGCGTAGAAACCGAACTTATAATCTGTCTCATTCACAGTGTCACACTTATATCCCTGAGCCGCGTTCTAAGACTAGCCCCCAAATTATCAAAAAATAATATTTTAATAGAGGTCGGTCGTGGCGCAGCGGCACGAGGTGTGACTGCAGCACCGACTGGTTGTGGGTTTGATTCCCACTCGAGGAGATGAAATATTTACTTAAATTTATATTTCAATTTCTTCGCTCTGGTGTCGAGGTTAAGCGCGGCGTTGAGTTCTGCCACTCAACACGCAATACCTCCAGAATGCGGTAGAAAGTGGGCAACGGAGTGTCTTAGCACTAGTTTCCCTCTGCCTACCCTACTGTGTGCGGGATACAGCGTGAAGCTAATTTAATTTTTTTATTATTTTAATCAAAAATTGAAAAAAATAGCGATAAGAAGTTACCTATGACCTACTCCTAGCCCGTTCGAGACATTAGCAAGACAAGTTTCTATATCAGAATGCCGATAAAAGCCTATATACCTATACATATAAGAGTAAAATATACATATTCTGAGACTAGCGATGGCTGCTCTATTTCTATTCAGCGAAATATGAAAGTATGACGTACAACCTTGAGGTATTCATCGGAGAATGGGAGAGATGTCTTCTAAATATTTAATGGGTATCAAAAATGTTTTTTGCTTTTTTTCTTCTTAACAATCACAGAGACAGTTAATGATGATAGTGGGTTGAAGTTCAAATATAGATTTTAGTTTTTGATGATTAGAGATGATTTTTGGTTAATATTATGTATTGAGACCGTCTTGGCGCAGTGGGAGTCTGAATGTATACGCGATGATCGTAAAATAAATAAAAATAAAAATATATTTATTTCAGTTTCACATTTTCTTTAGCTACATGTGAAGTAATGAGACCAACCTAGTAAGTTACTAGTAAAACACTAGTACTTGTGTAAGGAGGCCTCGCTCTTCCATAACACTTCATACATTTATAGAAATAAATATCACTACAATATTAACTAAAACTATTACAATTTAAAACAAAATCTTTGCAGATATATATATATATATATATATATATATATATATATATATATATATATATAT